>OVAP01007913.1:0-10346 GCA_900406295.1 Aurinia saxatilis
TGATACCGGGATTATTGTATAGATTTCTCCACGCAATTTCATCTGCAGTCATGTCCCTCACAAACTTTTTTTTGAAGTCAAGTACAATTCCTTGGATGGATGTTGTTCCCTGTTATCCAGTTACAGAAACAAGATCATGAGAATGAAAGTCATTTACAAATGATGCGAAACTGTAGTGTAGATATAAATACCTTCATGTTGTTCAATACAGTCATAATTTCAGCACGATCCCAGAGTCTACTTCGCATTTTAGGATCCCCAGTAAGGTCCAGCTGCCTACCCATGTCTCTGATCTGATCATGCACCCAAAGAGTACTGTCTGGCAAGATTTTAACAAGACATTTCTGTCTGAGGACACCGAGAGCAACCTCGGCGTTAAACCCACATCCTTTCAGTATGTCAACAACTTCTTCTTTCTTTATCTCCATTTTGACAAAGAGACACGCAATGTCGAGGAATACTTGTTTTTCTTCATAGTCCAAGGACTCGAAACTCAGCGCTAGAACAGCCTGAAGATCGTTTGGTTGGGTGTGTCTCAGCTTCTTCAGTTGGGCTTGCCATTGCGTTTTCTCCTTCTTGTCATATAAAAGAGAGCCAAACACTTGTATAGCCAATGGCAACCGTCCTGTTATCTCGACAATCTTCTTGGACAAGTCCAGTAGACTCTCTGGTGGTTTTTCTTTTCCTAGTGAATGATAACAGAACAGCTTCAATGCATCCATCTCAGTCAAGCACTTGACCTCATAATGTTTGTTCACCAAGAGGCTAGTCAGTATCTCTTGATTTCTTGTAGTGATGACTATAATACTTCCTTGACCATACCATATTCTTTCACCAACCAGTGCATTCACCTGGTCTAGATCATCAACGTCATCTAAAACCGCAAAAATCTTCTGCTCATGAACATTTTCTCTTATCTTTTCTCGGCCAGTGTTAACATCTTCTATCTGAGATGGCGACTTGAACAATTCAGTGATGAATTTCTTTTGTAGATTGACTATGCCATCTTGGTCCGATGATTTTTCCCTTACGTTTGAGATGAAAACTCGGTGCTTGAAGTTTCCAACAATCTTGTTGTAGAAGAACTTTGCAAGAGTGGTCTTGCCAATACCACCCATACCNGAACAGTCCAGTGATGATTTTTTTTTGTAGATTGACTATGCCATCTTGGTCCGATGATTTTTCCCTTACGTTTGAGATGAAAACTCGGCACTGAAAGTTTCTGAGAATCTTGTTGTAGAAGAATTTTGCAAGAGTGGTCTTGCCAATACCACCCATACCATAAAGGCTGAGGATCTGAAGGTCAGAAGTGGATTTAAAGTCGAGCAGATTCATCAAATCCTGAGCACATGATTCCAGGCCAACTGTGTATTCTCCAACTTTCTCAGGTGTATTGCTGACTTGAGCTAAAACCCTTTTCCCCACAAGCCCTATCATGCCTTCCTCAACCGTATCGTCCCTGCCAAATTCCAATATAAAAAGATTGGTCTATGTCTAGATAATGATAGAAAACAGAGAGGTTGAAAAGTAGTTTACTTGTAAACATATCCAGAAAGGTTTCCAACTAAAGTCATAGCTCGTTTCCATCTCTGTATCTCGTCCTGCCTAAATCTTTTGGCGTGATTTTCAAAATCGATGGCGAAATGGTGGCTCTGTTTGCGAACATGGGAGGGATCGACCTTATAAAAGATGGGTATGATGGGATGTTTGAGAGAAGCCCTGAGATCGCAGAGCATAGCTAGTTCGTTTAGGCACCAGCGAGAATCAGCGTAGCGAGGGGATAAGACCACGACGGAGGCCGCCGAGTCCTCCATGGCTGCGACGAGACTTGGAGCGATCTCATCCCCTCGGTCCATACCCTCGTTGTTGCGGAAAACCCGGACCTCCTCTCCGAGCGCCGCATAGAGATGGTCTGCAAATCCGGCGCGCGTGTCTTGGCCTCGGAAGCTGAGGAAGACGTCATACTTGAGCCTATGCGGCTTCCAAACAACTTCAGCGTCCATCTCCGATCAACGGGACCACAAGACTGGATTTGACTTATACGATGAAGACGACCTTTTCTATTTTCTTCTGATGTTAGAATAGAAACAAACAGTGCCTCAGGGTCAGGGAGAGTGTTTAGGACTCTCAATACTTCTCCTATGCTTTTACTTGATACTTCAAACGGAATAAAACACACCATTTTCCCCTCCTACCACAGTCCACACACACTTATATGTTTTTCGTTTCCAAGAGAAGTTGTTACCGCCATATATATATATATGTCTTTCGTGTGGTTATATATGGCGCAAACTCTCCCTCTCCTATCAACTCTACTTCTCTCAACCTCTATCTCCATGTGACAGGTGTGAGTTTTCTTATATNCATATATATATATATATATATATGTCTTTCGTGTGGTTATATATGGCGCAAACTCTCCCTCTCCTATCAAATCTACTTCTCTCAACCTCTATCTCCATGTGACAGGTGTGAGTTTTCTTATATGCCAAACTTCGATACCAAAAACATACATGGAAGCAGTAACGAATGAGGAGTCTTGGAAAATGGAAGGGGGAATGACTCTCATGAAATATAAAATCAGCATAAGCATTGGAGACAACAAAAAGCAACATGAATGCCTCTAGTTTTAAATGTATGTCAAAGTCGTCCAAATCACATGATAAATTAAACATATTACCTGTAAACAAATCCGGAGATATTTCCCACTAAATCCATAGCTCCTCTCCATCGCTCTATCTTCTCCTCTCCAAATCTTTTTGAATGCTCTTCAAAATCCATTTCAAAAGGACCCTTTTGTGTCCTAACATGCCATGGATCAACCCCATAAAGCACCGGTAAAATCCGACGACTCAGTGATGACCTCATATCACAGATCATAGCTAATTCTTCAAGGCACCAATGAGATTTAGCGTTGTTGGGTGATAAGACAACGACGAAAGCCACCGAGTCCTCCATAGCTTCTATGACACTTGGTTTGAACTCATGGTCCCCAGGTATAGCGTCATCGTACCATACCCGGACATTTTTCTTGATGAGCACTTCATATAGACGCTTTGTGAAATTGTGGAATGTGTCTCTTCGGGAAGTGAGGAATATGTCCCATTTCAGCCTTGAACGCGGGTCGGAAACAGCGCCGGTCTCCCTCATCTCCAATCTTTTCCTCTTCGAAATCAAGTTTGAAAGATGAAAAGATTGCAGAAATCCAAAGAAAAAGCGTAGACCACCTCCTGGTTTATTAGTAAGTTGCTTAGTAAATATTAAACTAAGAAAAACTAATATAATATTATGTTTAAGCAATTTTTGGTGGATTGCTTAGTTTTATAAGCAACTATCTATTATTATATTAATTTTTTTTATTTATTATTTACTAAGCAACTCACTAAACAATCTTTAATGGAAATGTTCTTACAGCATTTTCATTAGAGAGATGAGGAAGAGAGGATTACAAATATAATAATAATATATTTTATTATTATTATAATTAAAAGGGTCTGAGAGGTTGAGGGGATATACTTTTTCTCTTGTCTCTCTTTTCTTTTTCCCATCCTCACTTCATTTTTCTTTTCTTTTTACTTTTCTTTTTTTCTTTGATCCTCTCCCTCATCTACTCAATGAAGATGCTCTTAGTTCTAGCTTTTAGTTAGTGCTAGAGCACACGCAACACTTTTTATTTTACTTTTTCAAAAGATGAATTCGTCGTAAAACAAGTAACAACGGATACAATCGCTTTTATTTTAGTATTTTTTTTTTCTGTGCCTTGACTTTAGAGAGTAGAAGTCATGACACCATCATATTTACAACAACACAAATGGCTCCTCTCCAAGCCGTAAAGCCACNTTTCATTAGAGAGATGAGGAAGAGAGGATTACAAATATAATAATAATATATTTTATTATTATTATAATTAAGAGGGTCTGAGAGGTTGAGGGCATATACTTTTTCTTTTTTTCTTTGATCCTCTCCCTCATCTATTGAATGGAGATGCTCTTAGTTCTAGCTTTTAGTTAGTGCTAGAGCACACAACACTTTTTATTTTACTTTTTCAAAAGATGAATTCGTCGTAAAACAAGTAACAATGGATACAATCGCTTTTATTTTAGTATTTTTTTTTCTGTGCCTTGACTTTAGAGAGTAGAAGTCATGAAACCATCATATTTACAACAACACAAATGGCTCCTCTCCAAGCCGTAAAGCCACGAAGTTCATCGGATACCATAAAACCAGAACGGCATTGACTTCTTACCGCTAGACTCATTACCGTTTAATTGTTTACTAGCCATCGAATTTTAGCTTTTAACATATATCAAACTAACTTTTACTAGGTTCTTTTTTTTTTTCTAGTTTCTTCCGTGGTTGGCATCCTTTGATTGCTACCACAGAGGCTTCATTTTTTATTTTTTCTTTTCTATCGGAGTTATCTTCTTCAGGTTAGATCGTGCAACGTGTGGTTTCTCTTGGTAGGTTGGAGCTTATGGTTCCCCTGGTAGGTTGGGGCATATTTCTTTTTTCCAAATAATTACTCTATAGATAAAACTTACGAGTAGGGATTTTTTCCTCGGTTTCCCTGGTACTTAAATTTTTCAACTAAGAAATTTGATAAAACAAGAATACAAGATTCAAGGGTCAGAAGATTGTTTGGACTCTCTATTTAAGAAGAATTTTCATCGTTTCAAGATAGAAAGATCTTCATGATTGACTCAGTAGTATCTAGAAAGCTTTATTTAAACTTGTGGTATTAGAATTTTTATAATTTGATTTATTATTTTTGGTATTCTTTGATTGCTTTATTACTTTCAATAATATTGATTCACATGGTTAAAAGAAAATATAAAACTTATTCCATACCTACATCAAATCAGCATCTTTAATATTTATGATCTGTTAATTTTGATATTCTGCTTATGCATAGGTGATTGGTCCGTATTGGTCCGTATCAGCACTGTACTAGGAAAAATGTAAAACAAAAGAACTAGAAGCGAAACCAGTACGAATATATATTTCCTTGTGTAGAGAAAGAAAGAGCTGTTTGGAATCTTTTAAGGACTTTTTATCTGTCCACTTTATGATTGCTTCAATGAACACATCACAAAACTGGTATTGCCACCAAGAATACACTGTTGTGGCAGCATCCGATAACTCAAACGCATTTAATGAATCCAGTGTCTTTGATATTGCCTTATTTAGTACAGAAAGAACTCACTGGCAGCTGAAGGACATGGTTTCAGGGCTTACAGTTTGCAGAGGAGGAGTATTTGCATCGCCAAGCTTCATCATTGCAAATCTGACAGCATTCCACAGTTTATTACACGATTGGCAGTACCAACAACTCTGAGGATGTCCATGTTGATTTTATCAGACTGAGCCATGTAGGATACAAGGGCAAATCTGAGAGAGTCAGCACCACATTCAGGGATACCATCCAAAAACTCCTTCACTTGCCCCTCCTTAGCGGACAACCAGCTCCTTTGGATCCAAGGTACCTTCTTCTAACCTCTTGTGAAGCCCCACAAGAGTTACGCCGTTAATAACTTCAATAGGATCAATGTCATTTCCTAGAGACTTGGACATTTTACGTCCATGTGCATCACGTATCATAGGATGCAAGTAAACCTTCTTGAATGGAACATCACGAGCGCCCATTTTCATTCCTAGCATAACCATGCGGGCAACCCAGCAAAGCAGGATGTCGTGACCAGTTTCAAGAACAGATGTTGGATAGAAAATTTTGAAGTCCTCCGTTTCATCTGGCCATCCTACAACAGATAAGGGAAAGAGCCCGGAAGAAAACCATGTGTCACATCATGATCTTGAGAGAGCTGCAACAACTTCTTCCCGAAAATTTACGCGCAGCCTCTTCTCGAGCTTCTTTCTCATTCCTTGAAACAACCCAGTGGCGCTCGTGCAACATCTCCAGCTTCGAAATGTCGGATATGATCCAATGCCTGATGAGACCAAGATGATTGAGAGTGTATGTATTGAAGATTTAGTATGTTGGCTTTGTCACACGTCAATAAACTATTATTATGGAATTTGGGGGAATCAATCAGCAGAGGGAGTGTACCTTCACAAAAGGGAGAATCTCTTTGGATTCAAAATCCGACACAACTTCCACAATGTAACAGGTCTGGAGAGAAAGCTGCACATAGCACTGATGAAACAAGGTTTGGTTAAAAAACTTTAGTGGGGGTGTATTCTTAAACACATTTGTGCCTGGTGAGTAGTATACGAAACTTCCTTTACTTATAAAACAGTAACACACACCAGTTCCAGAGGATTTCACTCTATATTAAAAACATGTAACACTTTTTTTTTTCTTCTGAAAAGAAGAACATGTAACACTTTATTTAAGTTATTAATAAGAACCAAGAAGTAGAGTTAGAAATAAGAAGATTCCAGCTTCTTAGCTTTCTGTCCTGCACTCCCAGCCTCTGCATTGCCTTCCATGGCATAACTCTTTTCCTGCAACCAGAAACGACAATGTCGTTTTCTCATCTCAAAACCCATATATACAAATGATAAATAACAAAGTGAGGTCTTGTTTAGGAATGCATATTATATTACCAGTAAACGCCACATGAAAGGAACACCATCTCTGACATTTATCCTCTCTCTAATCACTTCTTTTGCTGCATAGACCAAAGCCAAGATAAACAAGAGGAATATCCAAAAGAAACTGAGTTAAGACTTTACAACAAGCCGTACCAGTGGAGGATTGGCCTGTGTTTAGCAGCAACTGGCACCACATTTCGTTGAAAACATCAATTTGTTCATCTGATGCCCCAATGATCTATTATTAGCCATCAAACAATGAAAAATGAATCTCGTGTTTGATACAGAGTTTCTGAGTTTCTGAGTTACTAGCTGAAGATTTTCTTTACCTTGTAACCAATGGCGTTAAACTCTGAACCAAGCCGTTCTAAAGCCTTTTGGTAGTTACCCCTTGCATATTCATATACAGCTTCTCCGAGCTGATATGAAGACAAGACTGATATTTAGGCGTATTTAGAAAAAAAAGATGGTCAAAGAGGGGGGACCAAACCTTAATCCCTTTATGCATCACTTGTTGTTTTTTCGTGTTCAGTTTCGATATTCTGCAAGAACAACACTGGTTTACACCAAATCCGGCATGAATTAAAAGCTGTAGAAGAAAAGAAATTCACACGAACCGGAATTTCAGACCCTCGAGTAGTTCATGAGCACTTGTAGTCTCTCCAACCTTTGCTAATGCCCAAATTATCAATATATCGAGGTGCCACTCCAAATACCAGTTTACCTGATATGTTTAAAGCAGGTGGCTGAGAAAGAATACCTATTGAGGAGTAGAACACATAACTGCAAACAATATGGGTTGACATATTGCTAGTTCATTGCTTACCCGATCACTTAAACGAAGTGCAAGGATTTTTAGACGGTCTTCAAAATCATCAAGAGCATCTCTTACATCCAGACGCAATAATAAACCCAGAGCATTGAGATACACCTAAAGAGTTGCAGAGGGTTGAGTATTGGACAGAGGAAGCAAAAGCATTTTTTTAATCGAATTCGAAAAAGGATTACTTCAGGAGGAACAGCGTCGCCTTTCTCCAATTCTTTCCAGATGTGAAGATCATAAATTTCCTCTACTTTACTCATTGGTGACCCTCCTTCCAAGTAACACAGAGCAACATGCCACCAATTGTGTGTATACCTGACAATTTGAAAGAATTTTTTTGTCATGGATTCTAAATGACAAGAGACAAGCTTGATAATATATGCGAACCCTAAGGTAAGTGGGAAATGCTTTACATGAAGGATGAGCAAGAATGCCAAGACTCTGCAAGTTCTTGCATGAACTCCACTGCTTCTTTAAACCGACATTCATGTTGAAGAACATGACACAACTACAATAATAATATCAACAAAGTACTGAGTGATAAGTCTCACATGGAAACTGAGAAGAAAGGATGCAAATCTTCAATGTAATATAAAATTGTTTGAGAACTCACACAGTGATGTGCCCAGGCGTCTTGTTTGTTTATCTCATAGCCTTTTCTGGAAGCTATCTCAGCTTCTCCCATTCGACCAAGCTCTAACAATGGGAACGCAAGTATACCGTGTATGTAACTTTCTTCTTGATTCGCAGGTAGAACCTACATCATTAAGTTGATACAATCAGATTTATAACACCCATAAACGGATTTGATGAGAAGTAGAATACCTGCTGAACAAGATCCAAAAAGGGACCAGGCTGAGCCATGTAGAAACATAAAAGCTGTGCTCTTTTAAGAGAGGCCAAATCCTTTGGGAAACTTTTAAGTAGCTGCAAACCACAATTTTGATTCAAACAAAGAGCCCAAAATGAATTAGCAAACTATATACAGCACGTTTTAGAGAATATGGATGTGTGCTTAGGACCTGAGAACATCACAACTTTACATTCCAAACCATAATCATGGTATTGGTCCCAGATTGTTGAAATTAGACTAGTGGATAATATTTGAGACAATTGAAGGGAGAACCCACCTGGGTGTGCATTTCAAAAGCCAAATCGTCATCCCTATCCTCTGAGATAAAGTAATTAACAGCCTCGTAAACCGCTTTCTCATAAGGTGTAGAATGTTCCTAAAGCCAACAAATCAAACTCAGGAATTTCCTCTATACCCAGAGTGAAACATGAGTAGAGGGCAGTGGATAATAGACTCACAAGATTGGATGCTGCAGCTTCAACGTATGAATTAGCTCTGGAAGGATCAGAGGAGGAAAGGTAATGAGCAGCTAGAATGTTGCCCAAAACACAATCTTTGTCGTAGAGTGGTGCTTCTAGAATCACTTTCCGATTCCTCCCATAGCTAAGCACCTTCATTAACAAGAAGAACAAATCACAAACTACCCACGTGATCGTAATTAGAAACCCCCAAACTCAACTAACTGATCAAAATCTATTAAGGAACCATCAGATCACTTTTAAGTAAAGAGGGATGGGATAGATCGAAGATGAACCTGTTGAAAATAGGAGTTAATAGCATCGATGCAATCATCAGAAGAGGTATTAACCTCGTAACCCCACCGGACACATCTGAGTGTCTTCTCCATTTTAGGAACAACAAACTTCCTCTCGCTCAAAACTCGCCGCTTACTACACCAACACTTTGATCTTTCTGATAGAAGCATGAAGAAGAAGACAGCGTTTTTTGCATTTTTCCTTGTCCTAATCATTCAAAGTCTATTAGTATTATTTAAAAATAAAGCACGAGTTCGTCTCTTTTTGACGAGTGGCGTCTTCGCTTCTGTTTCTTTCTCGCCTTCCGGATAAACAATTGGGTCGATTTGGCATATAGTTAAGTTTAAAACTACTAGTTTGCCCGGTACCATGCATAGACGAATATCAAATTTGGGTTAAATTATCAGTTAAATTATCAGTCAATCTATATTGAGAGTTTTTTTTTTCTCTGCCACCTCAGCAGTTAACTAATCACATATCTACTGATTACATTAATAATTATATAAATCTAATTCATCTACAGAAATAAATTTTTACCTTTGGATTTGTTCCATTGTCTAATATCAATAAAACCCAAGCTCAGACCTCATCTTTTCCATACCAATAAAGAAAATCTCATCAATAGATAGAAATAGGATCAAAGACCTCCCTATTTTTTTAGAAGCTTTTCTTTCTTNACTCAGCAGTTAACTAATCACATATCTACTGATTATATTAATAATTATATAAATCTAATTCATCTACAGAAATAAATTTTTACCTTTGGATTTGTTCCATTGTCTAATCTTATATATAAAAGATAAGGGGCTCTCTCCAGCTTTGACACCTGGTTACCTCTCTGCTTGACACCTGTTCCCACTTTAATCTATCTACACGGGTATTTGTGTTTATACACACATACAGATAAAAATATAAGAATTATGCGAGGTATTTGTGTTTATTCCGATTTCGATAGCTTTTTTTTTTTGGGTTCCCACTTTCTGAGGAGATTCTAGAGCTCTGACGANATAGGATCAAAGACCTCCCTATTTTTTTAGAAGCTTTTCTTTCTTCAGTTTTCTCATTCTGCCTAGATTTGGTATCATAAATCATATCGTTTCGACTTTTTCGGGAAAACCGGTCTTTTTATTTCTTTTGGTGAAGACACAATCATTTATTTGGCATCCACATCATTTCAGTATTTAGTTTTAATAAAATAATTTATTTATTATCTAATTTAATTGATTATATTTTTGTATTAATATGTTCAATTATAAAAGGAATGTGTCACTCTAAAAGTATTAAAACTTAAAAATTCTAAAATTAAGTATACTTTATTAAGATTATTAAGTAATGATCCTAAACAAATTTAATAAATATTGAA
>OVAP01007914.1:0-10345 GCA_900406295.1 Aurinia saxatilis
TGTGGATAGCGAAAGGCTTTGAAAGCTAGACCACAATTTACTTCTTTCAAAAAGAATCTGCCATCAAACGATGCTCCCTTCGTGATCGTAAAAATATCTGTGGCAACGTGAAAAAATTTGTCGTCACGTAAGTGTTATTCCAGTAATTATAGTTTCGACGAGACGTTGCATGTTTTATAAACAATCTGCCGTCAAAGAGACGTAAAAAAACAAAACTGTCGTCAATAGACGGAAAAAAACTGTCACAAAATAAATAAATCTGTCGTACATAAAAAAATCTGTTACGGGATAAGCAAATCTGTCACCACATAACCGAAAATGAAATGTTAAATCTGCCGTAAAAATAAAACTCTGCCATGAATATTAAACTCTGCCACCTCATGTGGCAGAGTGTTTGTTATAAATCTTCTTAACGCAAATTTTTTCATTACTAGAATAACATACCAAAATAAATCTGTCATGACCTTAATAAATCTGTCATGAATTAAAAATCTGCCACCACATGATAATAATGGCATCTTCGTAAATATTATTATTTTTGAAAAATTCAGTAATAACATTTTTCGTAATTACTGTTTTTTATCATATGATTGAAGACAAGGTGATGATTAATAAAATATCAGTTGACTCAAACTTTAACTTGACAAAATAGTAGTTCTACCTAAAATATGTGTTATTCTAGTTTTTTTTCCCTTTTATTAATTGTTGTGACTTTTGGTTTTTATACATCAATGTTTCTTGCGTTGTCTTTTTCACTTCATTCTGAAGTTTTTGTTTTGAGTAAGTTTATTTTTCATAATTCTTATCTATGAAATCGATTTAATCTTCTTGAAAATTAATACTTGATTGTGAATAAGTAGAAAGTTGTGGCAGTATTTTTGTATTTGTGATTCATCGTGTTGTAGTTTTTCAAAAAAATTGGTATCAGAAAATAAAAGAACTTAGAATTCGATTTATTCTTTTGTGTTTGTAAAACATTATTGATTTATCTTGATCCTTAAACCTTATCATGTTTGCAAAAAAGAAAAGTAAAAAAGGTTCTCTGAATTTTGAGTAATAAACATATTTGATGCTTTCGAGCGTTTTCGAAAAATCATCATATATGATTGTGATTTTTTTGTATTTGTTGCAGAAACTTGGATTTGTGATCTTATCGTGTTGGAGTTTAACCTTTTGATTAATCTGTTTTTAATAATGAGTTGTCAAACTGTTTATCTTGATCCTTATTTCTGATTGTGTCGTAAAATTTTTGTCTGTAAAAAATTGGCAAAAATATATTACATTACTCGAGTTTGGTTTGAAAAATTAACATAATACTCATTGAGTTAAGAATAAGGTCACGTAGAAAAGTCCATAAAAATGCTGTGTAGCTTTTGGATTTGGATTTATACATATTGTTTGTATATTGTCAATTGTAACTTTTGACATTACATATTTCCAAAAATTTTTGGATTTAAGACTTTGTAGTTTTTCATATTTTATAGAACTTCATCACGATAGGGTCTTTATTAATACCTACAATTTTTCTCTAACTTCTCTCTACATCTAAAAAAAAAAAGCCTTTTTCGATCAAAAGCTTGCCGGTGTCCGGCGTTAAGTCGGTACCGTGCCTCCACTCTGTAAATATTAGCTAATAGTTTCCTCTTATCTTCTCTTTTGTTTGTTTGCCGTTTTTCAGTTAAGAAAGTCCTGCTAGATTCGGTCTCAAAATCCGACGCGTTTTGGTTTTTGTTTTGTGCTTTTTGTTTCGTAACAAGTTCTCTCAATAGATTGGGAAGAGCTTCACCCCAGGTTTAAATCCTTTCTCCTTCTTTCCTTAAACTATTTTCTGATGTGTGTAAACCTTGTATCTATTATGAGTTTTAGATCAAGTATCCATCAGATTAATAGTCTTAAGTTTTTAGTTTGTTCTGGTTAGATGATGAAGATCTAAAGAGTTGGTCAAGTTGTATAAATCCTATAGAGAGTCATCTAATATCTGCATGCTCAGGGGTTATCTAGGTTGGATGGATCTGGTTATCAATAGAAAGCAAAAAAGAGGGAATCAACGGTGGAGGTCGGCAGTGGAGATCTCAAAATTTGGGGTCAGCGGCAGAGGATTCTAGGAGCTTAAGTTATACGCTTCTTCTCTCAAGTTGACACGTGGCATCTTACCCAAAATATTTTTGTTAAACTGTTTTGTTGTTTATCTTTACTTTTGGGCCAAAATTGTAACAACTTACTGTTTTGCAAAATTGTTTTGTACTCTGGACCTGGGCCAAATCTGTCTGTAACCTTTTGTTTAAATAAAATCTTAGCCGACGAAAATAAGGGTCTTTATTAATACATACTTCTAACATTTCATCTAACATTTCATATTATGTCTTAACAATTATTATTTAGATAATGTCTTTATAGAGTTGTGGTGTGTGGAATTCAACAAGACTAATATGTTTAAAGGAGGTTGTTGGTACTTGCAAAATCACATCTAAATTTGTGAACAAGTATTAATACCATGCATGAACAAAACATTTGTAGAATATATTTTTCATATAAAAATATTTAAAATATAATAATTATGCGATTTTTATATCCAAATTATGAATTTTTCCCGAATTCCACTTTCCCGTGTGGCAACTCGCTGGTAATAATAATAGAATACTGATTCAAAAATTAGAGTTGAAAATAAGTCTATAATTCAACTAAAAAAACACGAGGGTGAAATCTAGAGGTTACAAGATCGAGTATTATTTGGCAGAAGATTATATTAAATGTTCTGATCTCAAGTCGGGAGAATGTATGAGTTTCCATACATAATCTCTTAGTCAACAAAAAAAAAGAAAGAAAGAAGACTGGTGTTGGAAACATTGTAAATAACGAGAATAAATCATACGTACGTTTATATATCAATCTCTTCAAGCTAGAGATTAGAACAAATAAATTTTATTTTTGTGACTGACATTCAAATATATATATATATATATATATATATATATATATCATATTTTTCATTGGTTTAAATCAAATCTCAAGTAAATTTGAGATGTAAAGAAGCTGTAACCCCAACGTTTATGTATCAATGTACATATAGTATTTTTTTTTCTTTCATTTCAACAATACACATTGCTTGTTTGAACCTATAGTTATACATAGAGTGACGTCACTAACTTGCACAAAAGATACGGTATAAATTTAGTCCACATATATACATGGTATATTTTCGAAACATAAAATTTCCGTATATTTTAAATATTATTTTCCTTTCAAGCCATGCAATTCAAGACATCTGTTTCCATAAAATAAATTTACTTGATATTTTTTTCATGCTAGCTTTCCAACTTTTTATTTAAACCACCAAATGCATTTTCTTTATACAACATCAAAATACACTTAAAAACAAGAAGAAACGAGGGTATGATGAGGAAGAAGAAGAAGGTGATTTCTTACAGTTTTATCTTATTTTTTTAAGTGGAGTGGAAGATCCTTTGATCGTAAACTCTTTGATGTATCAACATAGATTATAATC
Source organism: Aurinia saxatilis (assembly GCA_900406295.1). Taxonomy (NCBI): domain Eukaryota; kingdom Viridiplantae; phylum Streptophyta; class Magnoliopsida; order Brassicales; family Brassicaceae; genus Aurinia; species Aurinia saxatilis. The sequence goes on from OVAP01007914.1 coordinate 3,506, forward strand.
TGAGTGATATTATCCATTGCAAAATATATAGATCTGAATTTACTAGTCTTCTTAAAAAACATATACTGTTTGAAGATTTATGAAGATTTACTTTTTTGCGTCCCATGATCCATATCAATTATAATGTTTTTCATTTCTTTCTGCATGATTTTCACCAATAACTTTTATTTTTTGTTTAGGGAAATCGCAAAGATGGTGAAGATTTGCCAGTTGAACTGAAACAAGTAAAAAAACAAATCGAAAAAGATAGATTTCTATGTATCAAGGTAAAACACTTTTGCTTGCTTCTATAAGCTATTTCTGCTATTTATATACATCTTATAATGAAAAGAGATGAGAGAGTTAATTGATTTTTTTAAGTAGATGTTTACACTATGTATTATACATATAAATATATGATAATAAGGTAGCGTAATCTTTGAAATTAAAAGTCTAAATGTTGAACCTTACACGAAATATATATTAAGAGAAAATGACAAAATCTGGATCCCCCAATCCAAAATATAACTATATATCTTGATACAATTGGAGTTATGCATGATTGATTGAACTGTTGGATTTTTCTACCACTTTTAAATCATTTTACATAATTTTCTCGCTCAACAATGTTTTAAGTGGTTATATTTCCTCACGCCACAAATATTCTGAAAATATTTTGTAAAAATTTAATAAATGTTTTTTTTTAATGATATTTCTTTTATAGCTTTATCATTAGTTAATTAATGTTTAGTTATACGGATCATAAGACGCTATTCACCCTACAAATAAATATTGACAATCCATTTCCAATTTCTTAATTTATATATTTCATTAACAGGAAACATTTGAATGGAACAAAACCAATATAGCTGCTTCTGCTTCCCACCATCATTCGCTTGCGACTACTCGATCAGATGTAATAGATAACTGGCGAGACAAGAATATGCTTTCTGACAGAATGGCAGTACCACTTCATCATTTCAAGGCCTGGTCTGAAGAAGATTTCAAGGCCTTGGCTGAAGAAGAATTAAAGGCCTTATTGTCTGCAAAATCTTGCGAAGAAGACTTATCTGATTCTAACAAAGAAGGCGATAATGATAATGCAGTTGGATGTAAAAAAAAAGAAAATGATAATATAGTTGAGTTACCAACTATAAATCTTCCAATTGTTGAGAAGCTACCTCCATTTATGACATGGGCTCATATTGAAAGGTAGGCATGTTTGATTTCATTTCGTGTTGATCAATCATACATAAAATTATACTCATATTGTATATAAATGTCTCTAACATTGCAGAAACCAGTTGATGGCTCCAAGAGACTCCGTAATTGGTAAGAAACAAATCTACTATGTGGATGGTCAGGCAATCGAATTTAGCAGCGAGGAAGAAAATGAAGAAGATGGAGAGAATCAGCAAGAAATCGAGAAAAAAAAACTCGAATTTTCTAATAATGCAGATGAATTTATATGGTTAGTTTTCAGTTATATATATATATATATATATATATATATATATATTAATGGTTATTAAAAAGACCATTTATACAAGCATGCAATGTAAATAGTGTATTTGTAATTTTATGTACAACTTCCGAATTAAAAAAAACCCTGTATTTAACATGGTTAATAATTTGGCAGGAAAATTGCGCAGAGATATGGTTTTGATGATCTGGTTGTGATGAGTGCTCTCACGACGTCTCTCAAAGTAGATAAATCCGATATTATGGTAATACTCAAATATTAATACATTGATCCAAAATATTCCTCATGAGTAGAGTTCTCTTAGGTTTCTAATCTAATGTAGGAGAGATACAATGAGCTCAAAATTTTGAAGAATAGAGGAAATGTTGGTGAGGCTTCTGATTCAAGATCAAAGAGCATAAATGGTTCTTTTACGGAGAGGATTTTTTGTCGTCGTTGCTATGTAAATTTGTATACTTTTTTTTTCTTTTTTCCACAAAAAACATAATACATATTTTCATCATTATTTTTCGTGACCGTTTTTACAGATATTTGGATGTCAAATGCATGGACCATCTCAGCCTGTGATTCAATCTGTAAGCTTATAATTATTCCTTTTTTTTTTAAGTTGCACAAGCCTTTAGTTTAAGTGAGTACCTAGCTAACTAGGGGGCTTTGGCTTATCAGAGAGAAATCAAACCTTATGTGCATGAGAATGAAGATGTTAGAGAGCCATGTTGTAACCATTGTTACCTCAAGGTGTCTTCCTCTCCCTCACACACACACACGCACACACACACAATATTTATATTCTGTATTTCTTTATATGTTTATTACTGGTTTAACAGCAAAGGAGTGTCACTGAAATTGATAATGATAAAAGAAAAATTGTGGTCTCATTTGAGTGGACACCAGTGGAAAAAGATTTTTATATGAAGGGAGTTAAAGCCTTTGGGAAAGACAGGTAAATAGTATGGTATTATTATTATTTTCTTATATAAGCACAAAAATACAACTTGTATGTGTTGTTTGTTTACAGTTGTCTTGTTACAAGAAACTTTCTTTGGGGGCTTAAGTCATGCGTGGAGGTTTACAATTACATGTGTGAACAAGATCAATGTTCTATGTTACTAGAGCAAAGCCAAACTGCAGAAATAGGCAATCAGGTAAATGAACCTATGTAATACTCATGACTCTACATTAAACAAACACATTATTCAGATTAAACCTGATAATTTTATTACAGGTCAACAAAGCGACAGATCGAAAGAGTACTATGTTGGGCCGCAAAAAACTTCAAAAGTATGCTTGTTATCCACCGGCTTTGAAAAAAAAATTAGCCGAGGGGGAAAATATAATGTATAAGCAATACACACCATGCACTTGCGAGCCAGATTGTGGAGATCAATGCACTTGCTTAGCCAAAGGAAATTGTTGCGAAAAATATTGCGCGTATATAATTCTTTTCATTCATAATTAACAATGACATGCTAAAAAAACAAAATAGAGTATATTTCCAAACCACAATTAATTTATATTGGTTTTTAGGTGTCCAAAGACATGCAAAAATCGTTTTGGAGGATGTAATTGTACAAAGGGTCAGTGCGGTAACCGACAATGTCCCTGCTTTGCTGCTAGTCGGGAATGCGATCCAGATGTTTGTCAGAGTTGTTGGTTTAGGTAACATTGTTCATTACTAATTAAAGGATTAAAGTTCAAAACTAAATTCTCAAGTTTTTGGTTTTATATATAGTTGTGGAGATGGTTCTCATGGTGAGACGGTTGTGGAAAGCCAATGTAAGAACATGAATTTCTTACGTAAGCAACAAAAAGAGGTAACCATCAATTTTATATAAAAATGATTATATGAAAAGTATTTAATAATTTTTTTTTCCACTAGATTCTAGTTGCAAAGTCTGATATTCAAGGATGGGGTGCGTTTACAAGGGTGAGTAATCATACTAAATCAGAATAAGCCTTTTACATATGTTTCTCTTAATCATGCATAACTCTTTTCTCTTTTTATTTTTGATATGTTTAAACTTTTAGTCCATTACTGATGCAATCTAATTTTGATCTATTAAGTACGCTTTAAAAAAGAACGATTTTCTCGGTGAATATACTGGAGAATTGATCACTCACGAAGAAGCAAATGAACGTGGAAGAGCAGATGATCTGCTTGGTTATTCTTACCTTTTTGACTTGAACGATCAGGTAATTTTTTCAGTTAATTGACTTTTCTTTTCTCCTATTAATATTGTTCTTATGAAACTATTTTACAGTTTGAAATTGATGCTCGTCGTTATGGAAACAAATTCAAGTTTCTTAATCACTCAGCAACGCCTAACTGTTATGCCAAGGTACCTAGTCACTGTATTTTTTCTCAGGCGTCACTATCTTAAATAATTTATGAAAAAATGTATTTAATTTTATCAGTCCATTAGGTAAGTATACAAATTATGTATCAACTTCACTATTTATGGTTGGTTGTGCAGTTGATGACTGTGGGAGGAGATCATAGGATTGGTATATATGCGGGTAAAGCGATCAACGAAGGGGAGGAACTTTTGTTTGACTATAAATATGGACCAGGATATTCGTCTTGGTCTAGTAGTCATAAACCTAAAGCGACTCGTGGTGCTAAAAAATCGAAGCGCGTCACACAATGAAGAGGCGCAAAAATGCTTCTAATTTCAGACTTTGGTTTGTGTTGGTTTGCTTTTGTAAGACCAAACAATTTCTTTGTTTCAGACCTCAGTTTCTTTTTTTTTTTGTTTTGTGTGAAAGTTTCATACTTTTATTCACTGCTATGCTTGTTTTTTTTTTGAAAATTTTCTTGTTCTTAATAATGCCATTGGTTTCTTTTTGAATAAAAGAATGAGTAAGATGATTCCTATTAGGGTAAAAGTACAAATATTTCATGTAGTTCGGCTCATGTCCTTAAGATTTAAAATTCATTCTTTTTATTTTAGTTTTTAACAAATTTTGTATGATAAAGTAATTTGACTACTAGTGTTTATCATTTGGGGGACGCTTGCGATTATTAAGATCTGTATTGATGAGTAAAACAAATTTTTGGTTGTATGCCTTTCGACTTCCAAGTGCTTGTGTGAAAGAATTGGAAAGACTTTTTTCAGGTAACTCTGGTCTGGTCCAGACATAAATACGAAGAAAGGTAAATTGACTTGGCAAAAAGTATGTTTTCGTAAGATTGAAGGAGGACTTGGGTTAAGAGGCATAAGGGAGGCGAGTACATTAATGTCTTTATAGCTTATTTGGAGGTTGTGTTAAGCTTCTACATCACTTTGTTTTCAGTGGGCTAAGTCTACTACTTAAAGGAAAGTCTTAGAGAGTACCTGAAATGGTAAGGGTTCTTGGATTTGGAGAAAGATCCTTAAATGTAGAAACCTAGCTCAAGATTTTCATAAGATAAAGGCGCAGAATTGAGATCAAACGTTTTTCTGGTTTGATGACTGGAGTTCAAAGGGAAGACTTTGGAATTAATCGGGAAGCAGAGGTGTTATTGATTTGGGAGTACATAAAGATTTTTTTATGGCTGAAATACCAAATATGAGGAGGAAAACATATCGAATAGTAATGCTTTATCATATTGAGGATGAACTAGCAAAGTATATGGTAGGCATGCATAGATATCCAACTTTGGAAAAGGAAAAGGAGGTGATTTTAGGAATGTCTTTTCTACTGCAGAGACTTGGTCACATATTCAAATTCAGAAACCAAAGTTAGAATCGGACAAAGGGATCTGGTTTTCTCATAGTTCTCCAAAACTTTCATTTATTGGCTTGCTAAGAAAGATCGATTATTAACGAGAGATAGAATGAGGAGATGGAATCAGGGAGCAAATGTCAAGTGTTATTTCGGTAATGAGGATTTAGAAACTCGAGATCATCTATGTTTAGTGCAAGTTCTCTGGAGAAGGTGTGGGAAAAGCTTGCAGTGAAAAAAATTGGTATTTGCTACAGTAGTTGATACTGAATAGTAGAGGGTCAAGAATTGATAGGTTTTTGCTCAGGTACCTCTTCCAAGCTACTCTTTACATGGTTTGGACGGCATAACGACGTTTATATTCCGAGTTCAAGTTTGATGACAGTGATTGACATGGCTGTAAGAAACAAAATTAGCTCTGAGGCGTCTAGATTTACGTCTAGAGTCTTATGCGTTGGTTTGAAGTAAGACTTTAGTATATAATGTATGGTTTTTGGGTTTTGTACATTTCATAAAAAATAGTGAGTACACTGTAAAGTGTAAAACAATTTTTTGGATACATTTAACGTTTTATTCTTTTATTCAAAGAAAAAAACAAGAGCCAATACCTGAACTGGTAGAGATCCCAGACAAAACCTAGAGATGATTGATTTGAGTGGCTCTTGGAACGGGACCATGTAACATGTTCCTGTTTTGGGCTTGAGAGGATGTACAAGATCCAAAACCTCTTGGTAATTCCAAAATAACAAAAAGAAGAGAATCTTCAAAATATCATCATTTGAATTGGTAGTTCAAAAAATACCACTAAAAATTTTATTTTCCGAAAATACCACTAAAAGTTTTAATGTTCCAAAAATACCACTAATCTTGAATTAATTTTTACACATTCAAAACTAAACCCTAAACCTTCAAAACTAAACACTAACCCTTTAAAACTAAACCCTAAATATAAAATAATTAACCTAAACAAAAATAAATAAATTCTAAATCTTTGAAATTATTTTTAGTGTTTGTGATATTTTTGAAAAACATAAATTTTTAGTGGTATTTTTTGAAAATAAAACTTTTAGTGGTATTTTAGGAACTACCACTCCAGATAATGATATTTTAAGAAACTTCTCTAAAAATAATTATATGATCCAATATATATATATATATATATATCAGTCATTGTAATATTGTAGTTCTACCTCAATTATTTTTTGAAATTTATAAATTTATTTATTAATCCAATAATATTTGGTAAATATTCTAAATTTCAAATATACAAACTTATATATATATATATATATTGTGATTTGTATATTATATTTGTAAGTGAACAAACATAAATATTACCTTCCCTTTTGTTAGATATTTTGATTTTCTTATGATTCTTTTCTATTTTCATTTTTTTAAATTCTATTCTACTTCCGCATCTTCCNCTTATGATTCTTTTCTATTTTCATTTTTTTAAATTCTATTCTACTTCCGCATCTTCCGCATTTTATAAATTATTTTTTGAATTTATAAATTTATTTATTAATCCAATAATATTTGGTAAAGATTATAAATTTCAAATATACAAACTTTAATATATATATATATATATATATATATATATATTGTGATTTGTATACTAAATTTGTAAGTGAACAAACATAAATATTACCTTCCCTTTTGTTAGATATTTT
>OVAP01007915.1:0-10344 GCA_900406295.1 Aurinia saxatilis
AAAAGGAAAAAACAATGACTATTATGTTAAAATCTTAACATTAATCTATAGTTAACTCTTTGTAATATAAAGGAAGAGTTAAATATGCCGCATTATCTATCTGTGATTATCAAATATTAGATTTTATACGGGAAAATATCTTCTCTCTCTTGTTGCTATGTGCTCGTAAAGACCACAAATAAACAGGTACATTACTTTTGCTATTATGGCATGTAACCAACTAGCCATTTTTTTTAGTTATGGCATGAACAAAACTAAAGAATCCACCAGTTATTGATCATGTTTTAAGACATTATTTAAATATCATAATTTACAACCGTCATTATACATTGTTGAATCCATGATGAGAATCCACCAGCATCCTTTGCAGTCTCGGTGAATGGCAAATTGGGAAGCAGAGCAAACAACACAAAAGGGCTAAGGCAATGAGACCCCCTGTCTCTTTACCTTTTTGCTTTGGCGATGGAGACCTTCTCAGGGATTCTAGACTCACATTACAGCTTTGGTTCTATTGATTATCACTCATAGACAAAACATTTGTGAATATCCCACTTAATGTTTGCGGATGACATTATGATTTTCTTTGATGGAAAGTCGTCCTCGCTTCATGGTATCACGGAAGCACTGGATTTTTTTGGAAGTTGGTCGGGTTTGCAAATGAATATGTACTAACAGAGTTATTTGCGGTAGGTCTGAATCGGGCCGGAACAACATATTTGGAATCATTTGGCTTCATGATGGGTTCACTGCCCATCAGGTACCTTGGACTCCCACTTATGCATCACAAACTTAAAGTAGCGGAGTACAGTCCGCTCACTGAGAAAATAGCAGGCAGATTCAACTCATGGGCGGTAAGAACACTCTCTTTCTCTAGAAGGCTCCAATTAATCATGTCGGTTATATCCGGAACGGTGAATTTCTGGATTTCCACATTTGTGTTACCAAAGGATTGCATAAAGAAGATTGAGTCATTGTGTGCTCGCTTTTAGTCTGGAAGTATTGAAAACAGCAGGAAGGCAAACGTCTCTTGGCCATTGCTTTGTGTTTTCCTAAAGATGAAGGTGGATTGGGACTGAAAAGCTTCACGGCTTGGAACAAGATTCTGACCCTTAAAGAAATATGGTTGTTTTTTTAAAAGGGAGGCTCATTGTGGGTTGCTTGAAATGAGTTTCACAACTTGATGCGATCAAGCCTATGGGAAGTTGAACAAAAACCAGGGACTCTTGGATCTGGAAAGGGTTACTCAAGCTAAGGCCAATGGCAAAACAGTTCATAGCTTGCAACTTGGGAAATGGAAGAGACGCTAGTTTCTGGCAAGACTTTTGGACTCTATTTGGCCATTTGATCTCGTATATTGGGAGTAATGGTCCTGCACAACTAAGGGTTTCAGCAAATGCGAAAGTGGCGAACGCCTGTAATAATTCAGGTTGACTTTTGGCACAACCGAGATCGGACGCGGTACTGGATGTTCACAGTTATCTTACAACAATTCCTCTACTAGCACTTTCAACAGAGATGGACCATTACTTTTTTAGGGTAGGGGTAAAAAATGAAGGGCTTCTCCTTTAATCAGACTTGGGAATATGTAAGACCAAGAGCTACAAAGAAAAGTTGGGCGAATACAACTTGGTTTAAAAGAGCTGTCCCAAAACATGCTTTCTTCATGTGGACAACTCAATTAAACCAAATCCCAACGCGCTCGAGGCTCGACTCTTGGGGAATGCATGTAAATCCGGCTTGCTGCCTTTGTTCTGTTGAGGATGAAACCAGAGACCATTTGCTGCTATCTTGTGAATTTAGCCAGGATATATGGGCTCTTATCCAGACCCACCTACATCTACCAACAATGTTCTTTCTTTCCTGGGAAGATCTACTTTTATGGATGAACTCAACCGCAACATGTTCTCCAAAGACCATGCGGAGAGTGGCTGCCCAAGTTGTTATATATCACATTTGGAAGCAACGAAACAACTGCCTCCACAACCATCACTCTGTCCCTCCTTCGATTATCTTCCGAGATAACGACCGACAGATCAAGAACACGATCAACGCACGATGACAGAGGAAACGCTACGTTGATCTAATGACCCACTCGATTGTTTAGTACATTCACTTAGGAAAAACTCCTTGTAATGACCCCTTGTTTTTTATTTTTATTTTGGCAAGATCTGAGTTTAAAAGCTCAACTCTTTTGTAAATCAAACATTTTCATTATATGAATATTTACATGATTAGTGGAAAAAAAACCGTCATTAATTTGTGATGAATAGGTTTTTTGTAGCTTTTTTTATCAACAGACTTGATTGATTACATATACAGAAGTTGATTAAAAAAAAAGTATTTTGTAGCTAACATTTAGTAGCCACATTTGAATAATTTGTTCTATAAAACTTGATAAATTTTGATAGTTAGTTAAGTTCTTGTCATAATATGTCTTCTCATATGTAAAATTATATAATCAATCAATTATGTCGAAATATAAGCCTATTCAAAAGTCCAATGAATAGATTACTCAACAATTACATTAACAACGAAAAATTAATTGGATTGTAAATGTTTTGATTATAAAAAATAAAATAAAATAAAAAGGAAAATAAGTTATGAAAATGGTTGAAAAGAAATATTATAATGGTTCCTTAATTCCAGACAATCTGCGTCTCTTTTATGGCGAGGTCAGGTAGGCCCTACAGACTTGAAATTTTTGCGCCACTCATCGCCGCACTATTCCTTTTCTTTTCCCATCGTTTTACTATTATTCTACACATTTACATTGAACCCAAAATAAAACATATCCTTTTCCTGCATTTATCATACCTATTTTCTTTGTGCCATCTTTATTTATATAACAAAACATGGATATGAGTTTTCTAAAATGTATTTATAATTCCTACTTTAAATTGTGATAACTATATCGGTACTGTTCTTTTGGCAATCGCTGCATTAGCGATAGCAATTTAATTATTAAACAATANGATTTAATTATTAAATAATAATTATTGCAAATTAAACAATGAACGGAAAAACAGAATTGTCGCTGTGATTGCTTCTAAAAATGTTGCTGTTGTCGTTGGGTATTGCTGATTTTATCAGCTACCATGGGTTGATCGCTGTGATTACTTTGTTGATGTTTCCGTATTACTCACCACATGTTTCCGTGTTGCACACCACATACTATTGTTCGTATATTAGTCTATTGGGTGGTCGCTGATCGCTAACGCATTGATTCGGCGCCCAACAGGGCTATCGTCAAATAAGTNAATTTAATTATTAAACAATAATTATTGCAAATTAAACAATGAACGGAAAAACAGAATTGTCGCTGTGATTGCTTCTAAAAATGTTGTTGTTGTCGTTGGGTATTGCTGATTTTATCAGCTACAATGGGTTGATCGCTGTGATTACTTTGTTGATGTTTCCGTATTACTCACCACATGTTTCCGTGTTGCACACCACATACTATTGCTCGTATATTAGTCTATTGGGTGGTCACTGATCGCTAACGCATTGATTCGGCGCCCAACAGGGCTATCGTCAAATAAGTTCAAATCAGCACGAAAGAACAAGTTAATCCAAATGCTTTTTTTTTTGTTACGAAACAAAATCTGATATATTTCTTTCAAACTAATTTTACTTCATAAGACTTTTAATTTAAAACTTAGGGTTAGTTTACCATTTATAGTATTATAATATAAACTGAAAAAGTGTTGACGATGTGGTATTTCCACCAGCTTTTAGCATGCGCCAAAAGTAACTCTCACGTGCTGACCACACATTTACACCCAATTTATCTCTTTATTTTTCAGCAGTTTTAATATTTTAATAATTTACATCTTCTGCCTTTACATTTTTCATATATATTGATATGCTAATCCAGAAATTAATAACAACTTTACGATTTTTTTATTTCTTTTACAACTATATTGTTAACGATCATAGAATTCTTTAAATTTAATAACAAGAAGTGTACAATTTAAATAGTTATACTGACTCATTCTGAAATGAATCTTACTTTTTTGGATAAGAAAAAGGTTTTGTTGGATTATCTTACTTGAATTATCAATCTAGATTTTAATATAATTTTAGGTTCTATAAATTTATGACTGGAAACCAACTAGCAATTTATCGATGTAAACTGGTATGTAGTTCAAACAAAATTTCTTCTTGGCTACATGTGGAATTTCTTGTACTTATTATTTTGTTGTTGTGTAGTACCACACTTGAAATCAGATCATTCAAGTGGTAGGTTTTTGATTAATAGAGCTAACTATAACACTATATAAACTGTTTGGTTTGTGGATATCTGAAATGAGATTTTTATTTATATTGTTTTGAATGGGAGTGAATCAGTTTAATTTTATTATTTGTCTTTCTACTTAAGTTTTATGATTAAATAACATGTTGAGGTTAAACAATATTTCTTCTTATATGTATATTTTGATATGTTTTATCTGTTGATCCGTTTAATTTATAATTTATGTGTTTGATTCATTTGATCCTTACCGAATCGGTCATAAATCTAGTTAGTAAGAAAAAGAATGAAACATTTGTCGTTAGATATAGCTGATAATGATAAAATTACAATTTATCATAGCACCGCATATATATTGACCCATGTGCTTGATTGTTTCACAAGCGACAAATCAAAACTGTTTAACAAATAATTAATTTAAAAGGTATATTAAATAATCCCAACCTTCTTCTTTTTAACTTGCGGTTGAATTTAGTCTTTTTGGTCACAATGATTACCTTATTTTATTGCATATAATGTCTGCTGATGAAACCATGATTCTTTTTTCTATTCTTTCAAAATTTTGTTGCAGATCATGCGCTATATTCTATATGGTTAAAGAATATACTGATATTTTGCTCTGATATATGTTGTGTATATATGCATGTAATATTGATTTCTGTGCATGTGTATGTATGTATATGTAACAAGACGACAAATCACAAAAACACAAAGAAGCTGAAACCTAATGAGACTGTTAAATCCCAATAATTAGAAACTTGTCAAACAGATTTCATAGAGGAATATTTAACTAATTGGAGTTTAATTAATGAAATCAAGTTGACCAAAAAAAAACTACTTGGAGTAGTCATGTTGTATTGATTTGCATAGAAAATGTGATGAACTTTAGATACGAGTAAATGCTTTCAGAGATGCCACAATATTATCTTCAAGTTCATCAGACAAGGATAACTATAATTTCTTTTGAACTCGTATCAAATTTACATGGATAGCTAATAGCTTTATATGTGTTATCACTTATTCAGTTTAGTTGTCAATACTATATATAACTTACATTTTTTTTTTCATAGGTGAATTTTTTGTATAACATCATTTGAAATTATCTATAAAATACTATGCACTAAAATCCTCTCTTTATAATATCAATTAATTAATATTTTGTGAAAAAATGAGTTCCAAAATTAGTGTTTTGTAGAAGTTGCCGTGTATATGAAAATAGAGTATACATATTCTTATAAAATTGTTATATCAGCAGATTAACAAAACATATCATGTATATAATTAAATATATCATATATATGTAATTACTTGATTACAGCAGTGTAACCGTAATATTTGTCAAATAACGATTTGTGATTCTTTTTGTCTGAAAACAATCTGTGAAATATATAACAAAAATATTTAATAATAATATAAACACACCATATGACACATGTCTTCTATAAATATTTGATCAAAGCAAAACAATATACCCTATGAAAAAGGACCATGGTTTATGCTTAAAAATTATATGTATAAATGAAGAGATGATCCGAATAAACATTTAACTTTGAAATCTCACAAAAAACCATTCAATCCTGAACATGATAAAATATTCTGAAAAATATATTTTATACGTTAATGTTGATAAAAAAAAAAGAAACCGTATAAATATCTTTTTGTGAATTACCAAAAGATTTTGAGTTTAGGTCCATACATCTCTTCGAACCTGGAACTAGAACATGTTAAATGATTATGTCCCAACATCCATTCAAATCGACAATCTATAGACTTTATCTAAGATATTTACCAGTTAAACTATTGATTTTTGGTGAATTGGTATAAAGTTGCATAATAGAAATGAGAAAAAACCCGAAAAATATACGAACTGAACAAAAATTTTCACTTTAATACACGAACTTTTTTTGTTGCCCGAAAAATACACCAAATGAACTATGTTTCCATTTTAATACACGAACTGGAGAATTTTGAAGTTTTTACACCTGCGATTTAACAGACGTTAAACTCAATTACGGATGTTAGTAACTCTGTCAAGTTTTCGAGCACTTGGGTTTAAACAAATTAAAAAACCCAGTGCTCTTCTCATTGTTTCCCAAAATTAAAATCCCTAATCCCCTTTTACAATATCAATTCCTCTTCTCTTTTTCTCCTATTCTCCTCTCACGGATTCGTGAATTCGATTGAAGAACCATCTTGAGTACTTGTTACACGTTTATATGCCGATACAATAAGGTGATGCTTTGAAAATCAGTATGGGTTCGATTTTGGGTGTGATTTAGGTTCGATTTGAGTGGGTTGGGGCTTGATTTCTGGGTTCGTTTTGTTGTTCATTATTATGAAGAGATTTAGAGTTTTGCTGTTCACTTTTATGATGGGATTGAGAGTTCAATTTGGGGAGTGATTTGTGGTGAGATTGAGAGTTCAATTTGGGGAATGATTTGTGGTGGGATTTACGGATTCAGTTTGGGGAGGGATTTATGATTTACGAAAATTTTGTCATTCAGTTTGGGGTTTGAATTATGGATTTTTTTTCAATTTGGGGTTTGAATTAGAGATTAGAGATTTCTGGGTTTGATTTTTGTGTTTCAATTTCTGGGTTTTATGATTGTCTGCGATTTCAATTTTAAAATTATTTTGGGTTCAATTTAGCGTTATAGTTCATGTTTGCACACTAACACTGTTTTATTGTATATTGTAGTGGAATGGATACTATCAAACTCAACATCCACTTTGGAGGATTGGTGGAGATTAATGAAGGCAAGTTCGATTATAAAGGAGGAAAAGTGAAGATGGGGGTGGAGATTGATCCTGATTACATTACTTGGTCGTGTTTTGATATATTCTGTGAGGAGAATCAAACACATGGATTGGTGAAACAAGTCTGGTACAATCTTGCAGATGAAGATATAAGTTCAGCAAGGTGCATTTGTGAAGACAAAGATAGCCAAATAAGAAAAATGTGTAGTGAAACTCTGGTAGCAAAAGAAGTAGATGTGTATATCGATCAAGGTCATACAATCCTTCCAGTTTTTGAGCCTGCAAGTGCTACAAGTTTAGACGATCTAGATCGAGTTGCTGAAATTGAGGAAAATGAGTTAGATAGTGATCAATACTCAGAAGAATCTGATGGTGAGGTTGGAGATCAGCAAAACGAGAAAGCAGGTGGTGAAGCAGAGGCAGATGATCTAGTAGAAGAGGCTGATATGAGGGATCCAGTGGTTCAAGCTTTCATTGAAGAAATACGCGGTCATGAAGCTACTGGGTTTGGTGGTCTAGGTGAAGATAACAATCATGGAGAAGATGTAGATGATGATGGTTATGATGATTCTGCTGCAAAAGAAACAGTTGAAGCTGAGACTAATGATGAAGATGAAGATGAGTTTGAGAGACAATGCATTGATGTTGACCATCCTGAGCCTACTGTTGACACATATAATGAATGGGAAGATTTCAATCGTAAGGAGGCGGAGATATCAAGAAAGGAATTCGAGAAAGATAAACCACCATATTTGTGGTTGATGCAGTTATTCCACAGTGGAGAGGAGTTTAAAGACCAGTTGTTGAGGTATGTGTTGAAAACACAGTTTGATGTGAAGTTGTGTAGATGGGTGAAGACTAAGCTGGGAGCAATTTGCACAGAGAAGAAATGCAACTGGAAGATCTATTGCTCTGTTGAAAAACCAATTGGGAAGTGGATGGTTAAGATGTTTTCTAATAAACACAACCATGTGACGACTAGGAGGGCAAGGATGTTGAAACAAGAGATAATTGCCAAGTTATTCAAGGATGAAGCAAGGAGAAGGCCTGGTATTAGGTGGACAAATATCAAAGATGAGATAATGGAAAGATACAACATCTCAGTGTCCAAGTATATTTGTAGAAAAGCAAGAAGACTAGCTTTAGATATGGTAATTGAGACTCAGAGGGAGCAATTTTCGAAGTTGTGGGATTATGAGACTGAGCTAAGGCGTTTTAATCCTAATATCACAACAGAGATTGTGACCATTCCTCGACAAGATGGTAAGCAAGTTTTCGACAGATTTTACATATGTTTTGAGCAGCTAAGAAAGACATGGAAGAAGTGTTGCAGGCCTATTATAGGGATTAATGGTGCATTCTTTAAGTGGGAATTGAAAGGGGAGGTTCTAGCAGCTGTAGGCAGGGATGCAGACAACCGTATATATCCTATAGCTTGAGCTATAGTCAGAGTTGAGGATAATGAGTCTTGGGGGTGGTTTATGGATAAGTTGAAGGCTGACTTGGATTTGGGTTTAGGGAGTGGTTACACCATAATCTCATACAAGCAAAAGGGTCTGATCAATGCGGTTCAAGATATACTTCCCAATGCAGAGCATAGACATTGTGCAAGACATATATTTGCCAATTGGAAGAAAGTATATGGAAGAAGTGAGTATGAGACATACTTATGGAATGTTGCATACAGTGCCAATGAAGGTGATTATGAATTTAACTTGGAAGCTTTGAAAGATTATGATCAAAGGGCATATGATGATCTGCTGATAACAGAACCAAAAACTTTGTGTAGAGCATTCATTAATCATCAAGCAAGATGTGAAGATATTAGCAACAACCTCTCAGAGAGCTTCAATAGAACAATAAAGGAGGCTAGGAAGATGCCTGTGATAGATATGCTTGAGGAGATTAGAAGACTAGCAATGGTAAGGATATCCCGAAGGTTTNAGTATATGGAAGAAGTGAGTATGAGACATACTTATGGAATGTTGCATACAGTGCCAATGAAGGTGATTATGAATTTAACTTGGAAGCTTTGAAAGATTATGATCAAAGGGCATATGATGATCTGCTGATAACAGAACCAAAAACTTGGTGTAGAGCATTCATTAATCATCAAGCAAGATGTGAAGATATTAGCAACAACCTCTCAGAGAGCTTCAATAGAACAATAAAGGAGGCTAGGAAGATGCCCGTGATAGATATGCTTGAGGAGATTAGAAGACTAGCAATGGTAAGGATATCCCGAAGGTTTGAAACAACCATGAAGTGTGAGACACAGTTTCCACCACACATAATGGAACGTTTTGAGTTCTGTCGTAAAGCGAGCAAGTTCTGCATGGTTTTAAAGAGTGGTGAGAGCTTGTATGAAGTGCTTGAGCATGATGGTTCATATGCGGTCAATCTCAGGCACAAGAATTGCGCTTGTAACGAGTGGAACATCACAGGGATTCCTTGTCGCCATGCAATCTATGTGATCAATGAACTCAACAGAGATCCAACTGAGTAAGTATCTCATGCTTTCAGTTTACTAATTCTTTGAATTGATAGTTATTGTATAAGTGAACTAACTGTAATTGATACAACTCTTTTTCAGTGATGTTGATAGCTGCTATTTTACAACTCTGTGGCAAGAAACCTACAAAGACAACATAAGGCCTGTAAATGGACATAGGTTGTGGAAGAAAACAGGTAAGGAGCCTATAGAAATTCCAGAAAAAGAAGAATGCCATGGCGTCCTAAGAAATATGCTAGGATAAAACAGGCACAAGAGTCCTCAAGTAATCCAACAAAAGTGATAAGGGAAGGAAGGACGATGACATGCGGGATTTGTAGAAAAAGTGGTCATACCCGCACCATTTGTGTAAGTCAACCTCCAGAGCCAATCCCTCCCCGCAAAAGAGGCAGGCCTAAGAAGCAACAACAATCAGTAAATTTGATATTTGTTTTTTGTTATTTCTAGTTTGTTTGTTTTGTTATAAATGGTTGGGTTTTGTTTTGGAACAGGTGTTGGATCCATTAAGAATCAATAATGCACATACGAGGAGAAGGAATATAGCTACCCAACCAACAGAATCAGTTTCTTCCATCAGTAGAACACCTGATCCACACCTTTCGACTGCTCCACCTGCATCTACTTCCACTGCTCGCGCTCGCGGTCGCGGTCGTGGACGTGTACATGGACGTGGACGTGGTCGTCAAGCATAACAAGTTCCTAACGGTTATGGATGCTACATTTCTCTATTTANGTCGTGGACGTGTACATGGACGTGGACGTGGTCGTCAAGCAGAACAAGTTCCTAACGGTTATGGATGCTACATTTCTCTATTTACAGGTAGAA
>OVAP01007916.1:0-10343 GCA_900406295.1 Aurinia saxatilis
TGGGGGTCAACCCTATATATAGGGGGTGAGAAAACGTGTAGAGATCTTCAAAATAAGGAAGGTTTGATCGGATTTCATGTTTCCAAATGTGGCTCTCGCAGAACGGATTGGTCGATCCATTGATCCATGCAATGGTGATCGATCCAAAGGTGATTCTCTGGGTGGTGTGGTCATGGATCGATNAGGGAAGACCTTCATATGACATGATCTTTAAGACACTTCAAACTGGTTCTGCATTGTTATTCCACATGTTTTCATCCTTTTGCCTCAAATCTTCATTTCAAAGCTTAAATAGAAGCTCCAATGCATTATGCCCCTATTAAGACGCTAAACAAACCAAAAGACTCGAAAAACAAAAAAGAAACAAGGATTAAAACATGTTAAAAATGTAATATATCAATGGGGTTTGAAAAGAGGTTAGGTTTATGGGTGTGGTAGCAACTTAAGATAAGTTGACCATTCAGGATCAGGAAGAGAGTGGTTAAGAAGTCCTGAATGGATTTGTTTTCCCTAGTCTAATACATCCAGCGAGAAAGATTTAAATTCCTGTTTAGGTCCAAGCAAAATAGAGTCAAATCAGAATTATTAAAGTATGTGCAAACCGAGATGTGCTGGGGAAGTTCGAGTATAAGGTTTCTGAAATGAGTACCTAGGGGCAGTCTTGTAAAAATGGTCACTAGGCCGCTGTTCCAGGTGTGAGTAAGGTCCTTGTTCCAGACCTGGATTAACTCAATAAAACGCTTTTGACTCGATAAAAAGTTTTATAATGGGTGTAAAAGTACGTCAAAAGAAACAAACGAGTTAGATAACGAGGAATACCCCCCCCCTAGACTTGACTAACATCGTCCCCGATGTTGACAAGATGTGAGACAAAATGGGAATTGAAATAGAGATGGAAAATGGTTACCTCGTTGTCCTCAAGTGACCTTTTTCTTATTGAAATTGAAAGGACTTTACAGGAATAGGAGAGGATTTGTACCGGATGACATCAGTATACCATCATCTACCGTGTTCAAATGAGGAAGTGTTCATCTCTTTGGGTTTTCATCAATCGATGCAGCCATCAATCGATCGAATCACAGCGTGATTCTCCATATTTTTTACTCTCTCTCGATTAGTGTTACAGTATGCAACATGCTCCTGTATCACCAGTTGATTCGAATCACTGGCCTCTAGTTTTCCATGGAAAAAGTAAAAATGAGCTTGTGAACTGCAGACGATCGATCGATTGCTGTTTAAGGCGATCGATCGATTCTTCATCCTCATGGTTGAATCCTTGAATCCTATTTCCTGAGACACGTGCAGGTGCATTAAAAGTAAACTTAATCTAAGACACATCAGTGGGTTGCCTCCCACTCAGCGCTTTTGTTTAATGTCGGTTAGCTCGACATTGTTTGGAGATTTTTTAGTTCTCTGGTGGGTGGTCGGACGCTTGAGGCTCCTCCTCCTTGGATTTGCCTTCCTGGGGGTCAGGCTCTTTTCCCTCAGCACACTCAGCATCGAGGCTCCTTGTGGGAAAACAAACCTCCCACATGTATCTCTCAGTAAGGGCCGTTAGCTCTCGGCGCCTTAATTTTCCTACTCCATGAGCATCATTTGGTACTACCATTTTGATTATGGATTATGGTCTATTGCGCCCTTTTTCCTTCTTTCCTTGGCTGACAAGCTTCCTCCTGAACTCCTGGATTTCTCCTTTTCTTTGATTAACTTCGGCGGGTCATTTCCAGGTTCATGAACTTTCCTCCTTCCAATGTAAGTCATTCCTTTGATGCACGAACTTGGCAGCGATGGATAGTAAATCATGGGGTTGATTCTTCCAAAGCTCATTCTGCTATTTGGTAAGTCGATGACTGCTCCAACAGTGGCGAGAAATCCTCTTCCGAAAATCAGCGAGCCTGCTTCCTTCACGTCAATTATGTGGAAATCCACGGGTACTGTTGTTGAGCCAATTTGCAACTTGACATTGTATGTTAGTCTCCAAACACCAGTGACGAGTTGGAGTGAACTAA
Source organism: Aurinia saxatilis (assembly GCA_900406295.1). NCBI lineage: Eukaryota > Viridiplantae > Streptophyta > Magnoliopsida > Brassicales > Brassicaceae > Aurinia > Aurinia saxatilis. The sequence goes on from OVAP01007916.1 coordinate 2,010, forward strand.
TTTTGAGAGTCCTATCTTGCTAGCAACATTTGTAGACATGACATTCACATCAGACCCAGTGTCACAAAGTGAGTAGGAACACGTAACCTGCGATTTTATAAGGGAAGACAAATTTCCTAGGGTCTTCCTCCATAATCAATGTCTTTGGTTGGGCCCAGGGGTAGTTGATTTTGTTTACTCCTGAAACAATGTCACTGGCCTCGACATTGTTATCAGAGTCTAAAGACTCCTCCTTTATCATCATGCATGGATATGGCACAAGTACTTCTTCAATGGCATTGCAGAAAGCTTTAGGATTCTCCTCTGGTTTCCCTGGAAGCGCACCATTCTGGCTCTTTTATTGCTTCCACGGTCTGAGCAATTTGCACCTCCACCTTTTTTACGTGGGGCGAGACAACTTCGAACTTTCCATTGAGGTCTTGGCAGACACCATTTACTCTCTCTTCAATGGCTTTTCCTTGACTTTCTTGGCTGGCCATGATTTGCTGGAGCATCCTTTCAATCTTAGAGTCTTGAGGTGATGTTGACTCTGGTGCTCTAACCTGAAAATTACCAAAAGAAGGTATAGTGCCTCTACCATAACTACTTTGCTGCAAATTTCCAGAATTATATCTTCCTCCTCGGGTGTAGGAGTTAAATTGAGATTTTTCTTGGGAAGGATAGTGTTGGTCTTGAGGGTTCTCCACATTAGGATTCCTGTAAGAGGGGTTATATTTTTTGAAATTATTGAAATTTCGGTTTTGAAAATTACCTTGTGTTCCCACGTAGTTCATTTCTTCTTCATAACCTTCTTGTTCTCCACCTATTGCTGGGCCAGCATTGTTGTCAATTACAGCTTCACAAGAGTTCACCGCCCTTTGTTGGTTCCTTAGAATTTGGCTCATAATTCCTCGAAGCTCTATGATTTTCTTGGACTCCACTTCGTTTGTATGCACGGACCTATCAAATTCAGTTAAGTTATTGCTGTCACTTGCAGCCAGATTCTCGATGAGTTCTTGTCCTTCCTTTAATGGTCTTTGTGGTAAAATCACCATTTCTAGCTGTATCAAGATACAAATGATATTTTGGCTTTATGCCTCTATAGAAAGTACACAAGAGGTTAGCTTCATCAAAACCATGATGGGGGCAGTCTCTCATGTAACCCTTAAATATTTCCTAAGCATCGAAGAAACTTTCAACAGGGGCTTGTTTAAAGCCTTGTATTTTGTTTCTTTACTGATTTGAGCGAGACTTAGTGTAAAAGTGGTTAAGAAAAACTGACTTACAACCTTCCCATGTAGTGATGGAACCTGGTGGTAGAGTTTTCAGCCATCGATGCGCTTTGTCCGCCAGAGAGAATTGGAAGAGCTTGCATTTGAAGTAGTCGGTGGGAACTCCATTTTGCCTTGTGGTGGTACAAATTTCTTCAAATAAATCAATGTGGTCCATTGGGTGCTCGTGAGCATTGCCATGGAACTGCGTCTGTTTCAGTAAAGCTATGATTTGAGGTTTTATCTCATAATCATTTTGTGGAGGTTGAGTTGGTTTGATAACCGTTCGAACAGGTGTTGATCGATCGAATGATAGTTTGCTATCGTTCTTTGATCGGCTCTTGGCTCAGCAGCTCTGTCTCCTCCATCCTCTTGTGGACGGTCGTCTTCCTGCCTTCTTTGGTCTCCTCCTCTTCCTCCTCCAATGAGGCGAGGCTCACCATCATCAAACTATTGATCTTGTTGGTTCGCCATTAATCTTAAACGAGCAAGCTTACGGTTGGTTCTCTCTATTCTCTGGATTTTCGTCTCAAGTGGGAACATGTCATCTTCTCTTTGACTTCTTCTCTGCATACACTTGGAAAATGGAGAGAGAAAATGAAAACCAAATTCAAAATGATTGAAAATGAAAATGAAAAATGAAAAATGAAAAATGAAAAATGAAAAATGAAAAATGAAAAATGCAAAAAAATGAAAAATGAAAAATGAAAATGAAAAATGAAAAATGAAAAATAAAAAATGAAAAATGAAAAATGAAAAATGAAAAATGAAAAATGAAAAACGAAAAATGAAAAATGAGAAATGAAAAATGAAAAATGAAAAATGAAAATGAAAATGAAAAATGAAAAATGAAAAATGAAAAATGAAAAATGAAAAATGAAAAAAGAAAAATGAAAATGAAAGTGAAATGAAAAACACAGAAAATGAAAGGCTTAGTCTGGAGTTAGATTGTCATGCTAGTGGTCATTGTTGCTCCCCGGCAACGGTGCCAAAAAACTTGATGGGGATTAGTTTTTGCCCAAAATCTTTCCTGCAAGCGCACGAGTCTCACAGTAATACTTAGGGATCGTATCCACAGAGAGCAGAGTCACACAGTAGCACGTCCAACTTCACTCGAGCTAAGCAGAAAAAATGAAATGGGTTTTTGGGTAACGATCGATCGTCGTATGAACTGATCGATCGTTTGTAACACCTTTCGGTCGATGGCAGAGTATGCGGTCGATCGATCAATGCCTGAAATGACTAAAACAAAATAAACGTGAGAAAATTCAATACTAAAAAGTGTTAGGAAGTCAGGTAATGCATCAGAGGATCACATTTTGAATTATTCAGGTAGTAATTATGTAATTCCTAGTTTGGCTATATAGTTGATTTCACTAATAATTAACTATCCTTATCGTCAGGCTTAGTTAGTCTAGTTCAATTGGTTTTCGAGTTAGCTCTAACATATATCCATTCAGAAAGAGAACCTATGGGATCAACCAATCAATTTAGGCATTAAGTTCAAGAAATCAAACCCTCTTAAACTATATATAGTAAAGCTTTCACTATCAGGTTCTGGATCTCTTACTCTAAGTGTTGTATTAGTAGCAGATTTATCCTATCATTGGAATTAAGTACTGATATGAAAGTAAGCCTATAAACTATTCATTACATAATCCTATTGCTTATCTACCAAACCATGATTCCTCCTAGCAAAACTCATTTCCTAACTAAAAGACTACTCAGACATAGCAAAAGTAGACATAAACATAATGAAAATTGCTTGTATTAAAAGGGTTCAGAATAGCTTCTCGGGAAATGCAGAGATTACAGACTTCTTCCTTGAAGCAATGATCAAAATAAATGAAACACAGAAACTTGAAAAAACTGAAAAAATTATAAGCCTGGACGCCTGGAAGCTTTAAAGAGATTTCTGATGTTTCTCTCGGCCTTCAGTCTTCTGTATTTATAAGGGAGAGCGTCGAGTAGAAGGTTGAGAAGAATCAGGAGGAATATTTGGATAGGAATCCAAATATTTGTGATTATCTTCAGTTGATCGATCGGTCGTAGCTATCCTGACTGATCGACTGTGATCTTTCAACGCGTTTCTGAAGATTCAGTATCTCCTGAGTTTATGTTCAACGTAAAACAAATATATCCTCAAATGCAACGGTATATATCTGAATTTGTTCTGGAACCTTCTTGACAAAATGGGCTTCGATCTATCGGTGGGTCTCTGGTCCGATCGATTGGGCCTTCATGTCTTGTGGGCTTCTGGACACTTCTTCAGTAATTTGGCTTTAACTTCTTACTCTTGAGGAATAATGACACGATTCCAAGCCCATGTGAAAGCTAACTCATGTGGCTTGATTGTCCTAACTCCTCACTTCATTCCAAAATGAACATCTCCTTCATCCGGGCCTGGACTTCTGATGTTGACTTGTTGGATTTGGTAGAAAATGCCCATTTACAACCTAAAATGCATTGTTTTCACAAAAACACTTTGCAAACAGAAAAATGTGAAATCCAGTAGTTTAAGTTTCAAATCAAATAGTTTCTTTGATAAAAACATTGAAAAATCATATCGAAAAGCGGTAAAATATCATCACTATCAATACATCAGTATTTCCCTCCCCAAGCTTAAGCAACACTGTCCCCGGTGAGTAAAAATCTCGAGGCGAGAGAAAGAAAGAAGTATAAATCGAAATAGCCAAAATTAGAACACTTACCTCTGTTCTGCGTCGGGTGTCGTTTGACACCAATGATGTTGTCGATCGACACCAATGGTCGAGGTCGACACTTGTGTCGACCCCAAAAGGCGATCTGATTTACTTGAAATAACTATTTTTTCTTTTATTTTAAAGTATAAAAAACATATTTAATTATATATAATAGTAAAAATTATGAAAATAATTTTTAAAATCGTAGAAATATCTTCCTGAATTTATAAAATTAAAATCAAAATTTTTTAAGTTCTCATTGCTTGCAGAGTCAAGAGACATCTGATATCTCCAATCTACACCTCTGAAGAAAGTGCTGAGCAACTCAGCATCGCTGAATCCATGATGTGGACAGTCCCTCTGGTATGATTGAAATCGAATCCAAGCTGATTTGAAGGATAAAGTTATGCGGCATCTCATGTCTCTTGCTGATCTTGCCTTTCCGTGGGCAAGCATCAGACATGGAAATGAAGGCATGAGCATCTTGGAACATAGTTGGCCTCCAAAACCCGGCTTGAAGAACCTTAGAGACCGTTTTAAATGTTTCAAAGTAGCCTCCATAAGCCGATCCATGACAGTGGAAGAGCACTCCTGGAACCTCTACATCAGGTAGGCAACGGCGAATGATCCCATCTTTGTAGTGCTTGAATAAGTAGGGGTCGTCCCACAAGAAATGTCGGATATCACGAAGGAATTTCTTCCTCCTGTAACATGAAAAATTTGCTGGAGGGGTCTCCGCTCCTAAATAGTTACCAATATAAGAGAACCAAGGTGCTTCGGAGGTACTTACAGCGGAAACATCGGTGAAAGGGACAAATCGCGGGTCAGCCTCGTCTGGGTGTCGATCGACACCAACAGAGGTGTCGACGACACTGCACTGTTCTCGGGACTCTATTTCATAGTAAAGACAGGGTGTCGATCGACACCAGGCGTAGTGTCGATCGACACTGACCCGATACGAGCCATATCTTCGCCCAAAATTACTGAAATAGCATTCACATGTTCCTCAGGCAGTGTATCATCAATGGGGACTTCTTCGTCATTCCGCAGTCGTGAGAGATGGTCAGCGACACCATTCTCAATGCCTTTCTTATCCTTGACTTGAATGTCAAACTCTTGAAGCAATAGAACCCAACGAAGCAAGCGTGGCTTGGAATCCTTCTTGTTCATTAAGTACTTGAGTGCCGAATGATCGGTGTGGACAATGACACTGGATCCAACCAAGTATTGTCAAAACTTCTCAAAAGTAAACACCACGACAAAGAGTTCCTTTTCCGTAGTTGTGTAGTTCCATTTAGCATCATCGAGAGTACGAGTAGCATAATAGATGGCGTAAAGTTTCTTATCCTTTCGCTGTCCGAGAACAGCGCCAACGGCATAGTCACTTGCATCACACATCACTTCGTATGGTAGATCCCAATCCAGGGGTTGGACAATTGGTGCACTTACAAGGGCCTGTTTAATCTGCTCAAAAGAAGATAAACAGTTAGCATCAAAATCGAATTTAACTTCCTTACAGAGAAGGGTGGTGAGAGGGTAAGCGATTTTAGAGAAGTCCTTGATGAAACGCCGATAAAATCCAGCATGTCCAAGGAAGCTCCACCCATCTTTCACATTAGCAGGAGGCTTGAGACTAGTCATGACTTCTATCTTTTCCTTGTCTACTTCAATCCCTTCTTGAGAAATCTTATGACCAAGTACTATGCCGTCTTTTACCATGAAATGACATTTTTCCCAATTAAAAACCAAGTTATTTTCCTCGCATCGCTGTAGAACCTTGCAAAGGTTGGCCAAGCAATCAACAAAGGAAGAACCATAAACGGAAAAGTCGTCCATAAATACTTCCATGATGTACTCAATCATGTCCGTGAAGATCGCCATCATACATCGTTGGAAGGTAGTGGGTGCGTTACATAATCCGAATGACATTCTACGATTTGCAAAAGTACCATAAGGACATGTAAATGTCGTCTTCTCTTGATCTTCAGGATGAATGGGGATTTGAAAGAAACCGGAGTAGCCATCCAAGAAGCAATAGTACAAATGATTGACCAATCTTTCTAGCATTTGATCGATGAAAGGCAAGGGAAAATGATCCTTCCTTGTAGCGGCATTGAGCGTGCGGTAATCGATGCACATTCTATGGCCGGTGATAGTCCTTTGAGGGATTAGCTCGTCCTTATCATTCTTCAGAACTATAATCCCACCCTTCTTTGGCAATACATGAACTGGACTAACCCAAGGGCTGTCCAAGATGACATAGATAATGCCTGCCTCAAGTAGCTTCATGATCTCTTTCTTGACTACATCTTTCAAATTCGGGTTCAGCCTCCTTTTATGCTCGATTGATGACTTCGACTCGCCTTCAAGATGGATCCTATGAGTGCATAACTCCGGTGATATTCCTGAAATGTCATCAACAGAATAGCCAAGAGCCTTGCGATATTTGCGCAGCTTGTTAAGAAGGAGAGTGGACTCCACATTTTTCAAAGAAGAACTAATGATGACTGGATAAGTGTTGTTCGGACCAAGAAATGCGTACCTTAGCCCTTGAGGGAGTGGTTTGAGGTCGAGCTTGGGTGCCTTATCCTCATCCCACTCATTTGTGGATGCAATTTTCGTCGGTACCTTGGGCAGCAACTCTTTGGCGACCATATCTCCCATACGGTCACTTGAATCAAGCATCTTTGAGTATCCAAGTGTCATATCATCCAAATGGTACTCTGTTGAACATACTAAAGCTTTCTCAAGAGGGTCATCAAGGTGTATTTTAGTCAGACCTTCCTCGGCTAACTCGGTTAGGAAATCCACATAGAAGGTTTGGCCATCTATCATTGGCCGTTTGATGATCTTGTCCATGTAGAAGCGCATAGAGAATTCCCCAATGTTGAGGTCTATGATGATGTTTTGTCAATCAATGAGGGTTCCAGCGGTTGCAGAGAATGGTCTACCAAGGTTGAGAGGGTCCCTTGGCTCTTGCTCGTACTTGAGAATGATGAAATCAGCGGGTACATAGAACTTACCAACTCGAATGGGTACATCTTCAAGGACTCCCTCGGGGTATCGAATAGATTGATCCACTAAGACTAAGGAGACCCTTGTGGCTTTGAAGTCAGTCATTTCCATCTTCTTAGCAACCGAAAGAGGCATAGATTCACACCCGAACCAAGATCGCATAAAGAGTTCTCAAAACAATCATAAAGAATTGAACAATCTAAGACGAAACTCCCTGGATCATCAAGTTTCTTCGGCATTTTATTGAGGATCATTGCTGTAGCTTCCTGAGTGATTGCATAGACTCCTTCTGAAATGCTACAATTGCTGGAGACCATCTTCTTAAGGAGGCGTTTGAAAGGAGGCGATTGCTCGACTTGATCTAAGAATGGAATCACAAGCCTCACATGTCCAAGTATCTCCTTGCATATAGCTTCCTCTCGTTCCTTTTTAGACTTCTTAAGGGCTGCTTGGAAAGGTACTCTAGGTTGGAAAACATGTCCATGAGCCTAAGGTTATTGATCGGCTGGTTTCGTCTTTGAAGAAGAGGATCCGGACTGTTTCTCTATCGGGTGTCGATCGACACCCTCAGTGGTGTCGATCGACACCTTCGTCTTCTGCTTCCCTGGAATTGTTTTCTGAGAGGTGTCGAGCGGATTGATCGATTCTGTGGCATCATGAGCGTCGACACCGTTGGGTGTCGATCGACACTTCTCCGAGTGAAGATCGACACCTGGTTCGGAGTTACTCTCCGTCGGGTTTTTTTCGTGTGGTGTCGAGCGACACCCTCGTGCTGTCGTTCGACACCATTCTGTTTTTGAACCTGATATATTGCGTTTTTGACATGTTTTAATCCTTGTTTTTCCTTTGCTTTTGGAGTCTTTTGTTTTGTTTAGAGTCTTAACAGGTGTTTAATGCATGAGAGCTTGAATGGAAGCTTTGTAATGAAGATTTGAGGAAAAAGAAAGCAAACAAGTGAAATAACAATACAGAACCAGTCTCAAGTGCCTTGAAGATCGTGTCAGATGAAGATCTTCTCTTATGAATTTCAATTTCAAGTTTTGACACAACATATAAAATTGAGTTAGCTTCAGATTGGCGGTGGTTTCAAGTCATTCTGATCAGCGGTTAAGAAGATATGACACGTTCTTCTTTCATTCTCTTAGAGCAAAACACTTTTATTTCATTGTTTTTCATCATTTGTTTCATTGTTCTTGAGGATTCATTGAAGGGGCTTGCATCTTCTCTTCATTCTCATCCTTGATACTGCTGAGAAGTGTTATTAAACCCATGTATCTCTTAAATTTTGTTTTCATATTGAGTATTATTTAGTTATCAAGTTTTGATTCATGTCTCTCTATTTACATTGTCTTATTGCCTTTAGAATG
>OVAP01007917.1:0-10343 GCA_900406295.1 Aurinia saxatilis
GAAACCTGATAGTCCCTAAGTGGTTAGGATATGTCAGATTTCCCTACACTTTTCTTATAGCTCGTAGTGTGACTTCTGAGAATAGGTGGCAATCCTATGTTTCTTCAAGTGCCCCTTCCTGGCAGGGTCGGACCTATGTTGAAAAATAGACACATTGGTGTATGGCCATTTTTTCACTAATTTTTTAAGGTTTTTTTTTCCTTTTTGGGCCCTAAGGCTTCTTTAATTTTTTTTTTTAATATGTCTAATGTCGTTATGTGTTAAGGATACTACAAAGATTACAAAGAAATTAGAGTAATCATTGATTTTCATTAAGATACTTGAAAGGGGTTCTAAGGTTATATGATTACATATTCTTAAAGCCCAACAAAAGAACAAAAAATATAAAATTATTAAAAACACAATGCTACAAAAAGAAAGAGAAGTTTATAGCTTCAACGAAGACTCCACCGCTTGATCTAAAACTTCTTATGAGATTAATCTTAATCTTTATTCCCGCAAGAACTTTAGCTTTAACCCCTCAAAACACTTTTTTCAATCACAGGATGTGTGTGTTGCAACCAAAAATCTCTGGTTGATTTTCAGCTCCAATAAGTCCCCAAAAGATTAGCCACATAAAATTCATTAGAAACATCCTCAAACTCGTATATATGTTCTAAATCTTCATGATATGTTTCAATCTAACCGTAAAACATAAAATTTCAAGCAAAATAGAAACTTAACCTACACTCTTTCTTTTTCTTATTAGGGAGGGATACGATTCTCTTGAGATAGAAGCTCTAAGGTTAACTGAAAATCAAAGAAACCAATCAGAGTTACCAGAATTTGACAAGAGGAAAGCAAAAGGTGAAAACCATAGAACAAAAAGACAACACCGCACAAAGCGAAAAAAAGATCCGAACAAGTCGGAAGTTGTACCAAAAAAAAAAAACAGTCTTAGTTTAAAACTAGTCGACGCCAGCTATAAATCGGATGCTGATCCACATATCTAAATCTAGTTTTGTGTCTTAAAGCGTTAAAGGGATAGAGAAAAAAAAAGAGAGAGAAGCTTTTTTTTTTTTTTAACTTCTGATTTCATTAAAGCCGCTAGGCATATAGTAACTAAAACAATGTATGTGAACAAAACCAGACACAAGAGAAATCATAACAGACCACAGTCTTAACTATAAAGACTTCTAGGTCATCACTGAAGCCTCTTGCCGAATCCTTTCATGTAGCCACGCCGGACCACCCAAAGCCAAATAAGATTGAAACCGACCATCTCGGAGTGCACTCTTTGCAATGTCACGAACCAATATATTTGCAGTAAGATGCACGAGCTCAAAAGTAATATACTCAAAGTTTCCCATAAGCAAAATAATATTGTTAAGCAAAAACCTGTACTTTGGTCAAGCATTAGGTTTGGATAAAGCTTTGATGGCCGCATAGCAATCAAAGGCAATAATAATGGAGATCCCTGAGACACTGCAAAATCCAACCTATGTATCGTAATTCTGCGGCAATACGATTTTGTGAGCAAGTAAACGCGTCAAGGGAGTGTACAATAGCTGAACCAACATGATCCCGAAGCATCCAAGCTGCTCCAACATGCCATTTATCTGATCTCCAGTTAATATGAACATTACAGTTTAGAAGACCTGAATGGGGAGGGATCTTACGCATCTCCACTTTGACTAGTGAGCTATTGATAATCTTATGCCGAGCTGTTGTAGTCTCATTAACTTTGAACTAGAGTCGTAGATCGTCCAAAGTTTCTTGAAGTAAAGCTGATGCATCTCTTTGCTGCTGTGTAAAAACAAACGGGTTCCGAGAGAGAGAAAGCTTTTTATTCTTCCTTTTTCTCATTATCTACTTTTTCTCTTCTTTTTGGTTTTCGTTTAGGCTTTTATTGGGCTTTCAAACATTGTATTGCAAACCTCTTGTTACACTTCTGATTCTTGTAAAAGTTACATGGAAAAAAAGACTACTTATTTTAGAAAGAACTAAGTGGTTAATGGGCTGGAATTAGAAGCCCAGATTAATCCAAAAGTTGTTGAAGAGGCATTTTGGTTATAAACCCTAAACTGAAAAAAAACAGGGGGGGGAACGGCGTCTTCTGACTTCTTTTAATGTTCTTCTTCTTCCAACGACGGTCTATCTGAAAAAATCTCTCCTAAGTCACACCACTCTTTTCTAATGTCCAAACCTGTCAAGGTACATCATTTTATTTCCTGATATTACTTTCTTCTAATCCAACGCCATTCTGCAGTTTTGATGTTCATTCATATTCTGCCTTATCTGTATTTCATTTGATGATCTAACCTGCGTTTTGTTGAGATATCACCTTTTACTAGTTAGGGGTAATCGTACTTTATGCAATTTAAACTATTGATGAGTAATTAAAGTGGTATAGTGGCTCAAAAATTCAGCACGAATTATTGTAGAAAGATGCAGTTTATGAGACTATGTTCGGCTGGGAGTTAACTGATTTTGAGAACAAGCTTGGTCTTTTAAGATATGGAAATTTTGCGTTGTTTTGATTAGTTTGTGTCATTTCTTAGGAGGAACCTGTGCTTGTTGTGCCAAACTGCGATGTCGAGAATCAAGAGCTTGCAGTCTCCAATGGAAATGGGGGAATCGAGCTCGAGGATTTTGGGACTTCCGTAGATGATATAATTGAGAGAGTAAATCAGGTGACAAATTGATTTTACTCGGTGCCACTACTTTCTTATCTTCGAATTTCTCACCGCTATATTGGAGTGCAGCTTGAGCATAAAGTTGTGGAGGTTGAACAGTATTACTCTAACAAAGATGGAGCAGCTCAAACAAATACTTCTAAGAGTAACTCGGGCGGGAAAAAGATTGCTATTTCTCAACCAAACATCTCAAAGTGTAACTCATCCGGGAAAGAAAAAACAAAGGCAAAACATGTTTCTAGCCCTGAACTTATGCGTCAGTTTGCAACAATTTTTCGCCAGGCAAGCAAGAATAAATATCCCTTTTTCTTTATATAATACGATTTTCTGATAATGACAAAAATTTGAAGTCTCGGATCTTGGATTACTTTGTTTAATGCTTCCTTGTTGCCCATTTATGTTGTTTACTCAGTGTTTATTCATTCGAATCTTTCGATTTTAATACCTCTTAGCTTGCTCAACATAAATGGGCATGGCCGTTTTTGGAACCTGTTGATGTTAAAGGACTTGGACTCCATGATTATTACAAGGTAAAGATCCAAACCTTGAACTTCGTGAGGGAAATTGATTTTGTTGTTAAAATCGAAGTCTCAACCTCCATGAACTTTGTTGAGATTAATGTTTTTGATAAATTGTTGATAGCTTGTGTTCATTACTTGACAGGTTATAGAGAAGCCAATGGACTTGGGGACGATCAAAACAAAAATGGAGGGTTCGGAGTATAGCAATGTCCGAGAGATATATGCTGATGTTAGGCTAGTTTTCAAGAACGCACTCAAATATAATGAAGAAAAAGAGGATGTTCATGTGATGGCTGAAGCTCTGCTGGAGAAATTTGAAGAGAAATGGCTTCTTATAATGCCTAAACTCGCCGAAGAGGTGCACCAAATGTTCATTTTTCTAAGTATATCTTCGCTGTAATTTCAGTGATGTGTTTTGTTTGTTAACTGCTTGGTATGAACAGGAAAAGAAACAAGCAGACGAAGAAGCTGGGGAGCGTTTGAATAAGCAGCTTGCGCTAGAGGCTGCCCAAGCAGACAGGGCTAGGGATTTAAGCAATGAAGTAAGCAAATGCACAACCTTTTTTTGAATTGTAGCTCTGTTTCAAGCCATCGGTAGTTCGGTTTGATGAGTTTTTGCACGTATATTCAGCTATATGAGATCGATTTACAGCTGGAGAGACTCCGGGAAACAGTAGTTCAGAGATGCAGGTTTTCACTAACATCTCTTGATTTTATTCGCTCGCTTCAAATCATTTTATTTGCTCGCTTCAAAAATCATTTTATTCGTCATTAAGATTAATAACCGTTGTTTGATTATAATATGAACAGAAAACTATCTACTCAAGAAAAGAAGGGACTTTCTGCAGCACTCGGTCGACTCTCTCCTGAGGATCTGTCCAAGGCGTTAAAAATGGTATCAGAGAGCAACCCTAGTTTCCCAGCTGGAGCACGTGAAGTTGAGCTTGACATTGACGTTCAGGTAAACCCCAATGTCTCCTTTAATCTAGTTCCTTTGTGGTTGTGCATCAGAATCTTTGGTTTTCCTTAAATGCTTTTTGTGAACAGACAGATGTTACTTTGTGGAGACTGAAAGTGTTTGTGCAAGAAGCATTGAAAGCAGCTAATAAGAGCTCTGGTGGTACAAATGCGCAAAACAATAACAATACTGGAGAGATCAATAAGAATAATACAAAAAGACGGAGAGAGATCTCTGATGCCATTAATAAAGCTTCGATTAAAAGAGCTAAGAAGGTTTGAATCTTGTTTATTTATGTGTGTGTGTGTGTTTGGTGTCACCAAACAATTCAATTAGAGCAACTTTCAAGCCCCCATAACACATTTTGCTTTAAATGTTAAGCACAATGATGTAATTTCTAATAGAATTGTATTGTACAAGTAAAAAATGGCTTACATGATTTAACAATATTGCTTTTGGGAGATATCTTGCAAATCTATTCACAAGATTTTCAGTTTTGAGACTCGGATCTTCGATAAATTCTTCAACAGTTAAAGTTTATCGTTTCTTCGATTCTATTACATTGTGTAAAATGCTAGTTATCTCGTATTAATAGTAGTTACTAGTAGAGATTAAGCTCTCAAATGGATTACACATATTGGTCATATAAGTACGTAGCTTCAGTCACATTGGTATGACTTACGAAAGTTTTTGAATACCACTTATTCGAAGACCGTTTGGAATTCTTCTAGGAGATCTCCTAAATATTATGTTTGATGCTTCGAGATCACATTACATGACCTTGTAGTAATAGGTGCTGCGATCGGTGATGAAGGTGGTCTTCTTCGCATGATCACATTGTTACCAATTTCGACGTCGTTGATGCAAACTGAGACGGTGTAGTCGCTTTCTGGTTGTTGATCGTGAGACTACGCGATTGTAATTACTACAAGATCTTTTCGGTATTGTGATCAAGCTTCATCTTCTTGGGCTCTGCTTCTAGCTGTCTATCAATCACTGGCTTTCCGAGCTTGTGCTTAGCGAGCAGACGGACTCTCGACTCCTTCTGGGTTCCGCAGAATGTTTTGGCTCCTATAGGGGGTTGAGAATCTGACGCAAAGATGGTCGAGAGATGGTACTGCACGGATCAAATTTAGTCATGGAGTTCCCATAATCATGTTGTAAATGGTTGGATGGTCTCCCACTACTTGGACCGGTAGTTTGATCATGCCGAGAGTCATAGTCGTTTCACCTAAGAACCCGAGTGGTTTAGGGATCAGTGTGATCTGAGACAGATCGATGTTCAAGTGACGAAGTGTTTTGCGAAAGATTACATCGACGGTACTGCCCGTGCCTATGATAACCATGTCCACTTTGTAGTTATTGACTACCAGTTCGATGACCAGGGGGTCATTATGCGGATGACTGATCCGCCGTGCATCGTTCTCTTTGAAAGAGATGTTGTGCTCCAGAATCTGGTGATCTTTGACTTGGTGGGAAACCGAGTCTGCTTTGCGCTGAAAAGCTTTGATCGATGATACAAAATCGGAGTAGTAGCATCCCATGATCATGTTGATCCTCTGACGAGGGCCTTTGTGTTGGTCGCCCTTGTCAGTTATGTCTCCACTAGGTTGGCTTGTCTTCGCGTGCAACTGGTTGAGGGTTATCGTCCTTCTTGATGTACAGAAAGTACTTGATACTGACGGTGCCGAGCTTTCCAATGACTAACCCTTTTTTAGTTGCATTAGCCACAGCAGAATAAAAACAACAAATTCACAAGCTCACTAGCATCCAGGCGAAATATTTTTCTATCTCTCTTTTCATTGTTTTCTCTTTTATTCTACTTTGGATTTGTTGTCAAAGGCAGAAGTTTGTCCTCTCTTCCTCTGCGTTTAGATAAGCTTTTTTAACCCTTTTTTATTGATTAATATGATTGCAATTCCAATTGTTGTTATGTGTTTCATAAGCATGTGCATGACTGAGTACTTTCATAGTTAGGATTAAGGTTTTCCTAGGAGAAAATTCATGGTTAGGTGGATAGGATATATGATTATGCAATGACTAGTTCAGGTTTACTCTATTATCAAATCTTAATTCATATATAAGATTAAACTGCTAGTAATACACCGCTTAGAGTAAGTAATCTGGAAGTTGATTTTGAAAGCTCTAATGTCCATTCTCGGAATAGCAATTGATCTCTTAAAGTTAATGTCTAGTCTAAAGACCGCATGGACAATATAATAGTTTCCTAGGATGAACCTAGACTCTACTAAATTAGACCGGCTAAGTCTGACCATCATGATAGTCGAACTTTAGTGATTTTAAGCTATATAGCCTTTTTAGAAGATTTTCATAATTAATACCAAGAATCTCTGATGCAATTCCTGACTTCCTAACGTTTTTAATTATTTAATTTTCTCACGTTTATTTCTGTTTTTGTGAAAACTTAATTCCCATAATTCAAAAATTTCGTCGGAGCGGTGGAGAACAATAATCAACGCTAGAGAAGAGAAACAATGGTCTCTTTGTCGTCGTACGAGGGCTTCTTTAGTTTCACCGCTTTTTAGCATATATTTTTGGTGTTTTTATTAATGAAACCATTTGATTCAAGACTAAAACTATTGAATTTCACATTTTTCTGTTTTTGAAGTGTTTTTGTGAAAATAAAGCGTTTTAGGTCAGAATTGAGCATTTTGTTTACCGAGTTCAGCAATTCAACATCAGAAGTCAATGCCCGGGTGAAGAATATGGTTATATTGGACTGAAATGAGGATTTAAGACAATCAAGCCACGTGAGTCAGGTGTCACATGGGCTTGGAATCGAGTCATTTAGCCTCGTGAGCAAGGAGTTAACTAGTTAAGCCCATATCATTGAAGATATGTCAAAATAAAGCTCATTGGTGATGAAGGTCCAACCGATCGACCGCCTAGGAGATTCGATAGATCAAGACCAGATAATCACTAGAAACTTCCAGTATATTCTCAGATAAAGACTGTTGCCACTTATAAGTTATCAGGATCCGTTGAAGATATTTAGAAGCGATTCATGAGATACTCTAGACGTGTTTTCAGGTATATTTGATCGAATAAAATTTTGTTTTTCGATCGATCGAGAAGTGATAAGTCCAAACTTTTGGATCCTTATCAGAATCTACTTCTTGACTTCACTAAACTTCCCCAACAACCTATGCACCATGAATACAGAAGTCACATAGCAGAAGAAACAACACGAAATTCACAAGCTTGCTAGCATCCATGCAAAATAGTTTTCAAGTCCTTTCTCTTTTGTTTTCTCTTTCATTCTACTTTGGATTTGCTGTCAAGGGGAGAAGTTTGTAATCTCTGTCTCTGCTATTCATAGAAGCCTTTCTGAATCGTGTACTTTGATTTATATGATTGCAATTTACATTTTTATTATGTTTTTCATAAGCATGGTTGAGTAGTTTCATAGTTAGGAATAAGGTTTTGCTAAGAGATTTCATGGTTAGATAGATAGGCAATAAGATTATGCACTGGCTAGTTTAGGCTTACTTTCTTATCAGAATTACACTCGTTATCATGAGATCAAATGACTACTAATACACCACTTAGAGTTAGTAATCCAGAACTTGATTTGAAAGCTCTAATGTCCATTCTCAGAGTAGCAGTTGATTTCTTAAACTTCATTACTATGTCTAGAGACTGAAATGATAGTATGAAAAGTTTCCCCAGGGGTTAACCTAGACTCTACTAGATTAAAACGGCTAAGCTTGACCATAAAGATACTCGAATATTAGTGATCTCAAGATATATAGCCTTTTTAGAAAATTTGCATAATTACTATCCTGAATAATTCGAACCGTGAATCTCTGATGCATTACCTTACTTCCTGACGCTTTTAGTATTTGATTGCACTCACGTTTTTATTTTGTTTTAGTTTTTATAGGCATCAATCAATCGAATATGGTTCATGTGTTCGACCGAAAGGCGCTTCAATCAATCGAATTGCTTTTGCATTCGACCGATCCATCACCAAAAATTCCATATTTGCTGCTTAGCTCGAGTGAACTAGACCGTGCTACTGCATACACTCTGCTCCTTGTGGATTCGACCCTAAAGTACTACAGCGAGATATGTGCGCTTGTAAGAAGATTTTGGGTGAAAACTTAATCCTCGTCAATTTCCATACACCAAAAATAACATAGGTATGAATAATATTAACATGTGACATTCAAGCTTTTGTTAGATCCTTTAAAAAAGTCAAAACATATATTGGATATTCTAAGGACGAATTTTAACTAAGATAGAATACGAATTCTAAAATAGGTAGAACGACAAGGTAAGTCCGAATATGAATTCTAAATTGGATTGAACATAAAGTTGAGATAGAAAACGAGTTCTAGAGTACGTAAAATATGAGTTATAAAATATTTATACCCACATACAATGCAAAAGGCGAGTTTATACAGATTCAAAACTACGTCATGCACATGCATGATATAATTTATATAGAAAAGGATTTTTCTTTATTTCTCCATTAAAAAAACAAAGCATAAATCCCCAAAATAAAAATAGACTTGATTTTTTTTTTTTTTTACTACATAATAAAGATGAACGAAATTGCTATAAGAAGAATAAAAACATAGATTCATCAGACATAAAAAGTGTAAAATCAATTCAAATATACAACAAAGACATAAGAGTAACAATTACCGTCTATAAAAAAGACAAAACTCGTAATGAATAAGAAGTTGTACAAGATAAAGAAAGTTACAAGAAGAAAAAATAGAGCATACGATGTGGAGAACGATGTAACGATGAATTGAACGTGAATGTCATAGAATATTCACGTCGGAGAAAATAAGGAACTATTTCCTTTTTTATTTGACTAAAACTAATTTAGATATTAAAAAGATTTAAGAAATGTTAATTGAGTCAAATTAACCAAGCCTAACTA
Source organism: Aurinia saxatilis (assembly GCA_900406295.1). Lineage (NCBI taxonomy): Eukaryota > Viridiplantae > Streptophyta > Magnoliopsida > Brassicales > Brassicaceae > Aurinia > Aurinia saxatilis. The sequence continues at coordinate 9,070 of OVAP01007917.1, forward strand.
CCAAAAAACCTATTTGCAAAAAAAAAAAGAAAAAAAAAAGAAGAGAGAAAACTGACCCACTAAACTATTTTTTCAAGATTTGGTCCATTCTAATAAATCTTTGAGAGGGAGACCAATCTAGTAAAACAATCAAAATTTTTGGCCCAGTCTAGATAGTTTTTCAAAGGAAAAAGGGTTGGAGATGTTGAGTAGTACTCCTAAGAATTACATAAAAAATAATAATAATAACCTTCCAAATGGTAATACCAACTTGCAGATGATCATTTATCCAGTAAAAAAAAAAAACATGAAGTGGAAGAGTTCTTAATTAACTCACGATAAGAGTAGTTAGGAAACCTAATGTAGTTGAAATTGACACGATTTTTTTTTTGTCGTCTAAACTTTTATTAAAACAAAGGGAAATACAGGGTATGAACCTTACCAACAAGCTTGGGAAGGAACACATACAAACTGAAAAAGAACTTAAAGGCAAGAGAAAGCGAAACAGGTTTGCCACTCACAGTAACGGGTCTACAGATAGCCAAGAACCGAGAGAAAGAAAACAAGTCCAAACTCTTCCTATATGAACCAAGTCCAAAATCTTCCTAATATGAACCAATGCTACCTAACCTCCCAAATTAAAACACAAAGTTACTACTTCCTATAGAAGGACCCAATATACTGATTCCCTAACAAAGAGATGCGATGTTGAGAGCAAGCACGACCAATGGACGCCCAATAGTAACTGAAACGAAGAGTAGACTTCGAACAAGTCTTTTGTAGAAACAAGGAGCAAGTTACTCTCTACCCGGATAAGGCCACAACCCAAGTAACAACCCTAGAACGAACCGGTGTGATACTAAAATGACCCTTGACCATCCGCAGAACAGAACCAAAAGCAGCAACTCTGAACCGTAACCCCAACCAATAAACCTTCAAGAATGGACTAAGCGATGTCCAGTACTAGACCAAGACAGACTCCACCGACGCTGCCACACCTCCAAAGCTACAAACGTGAACCCTAGAACTCCAGTTAAAATCCTGATGAGAGAGATTTAGTCCTCATAAGACCTCAAGACGACACGAGAAAAAAGAAGACACCCGAGAGACCTGCATGAGCGAAGAGCCACCGAAGAGATCTCTGGTGGACTAAGCCACCCCAAGCACCGTAAATTTGAAGACGAAGTAGCACCACACTCCACTACCTTAAGGGGGGCAACAACACGGTAGTTGGAGAGCGACAAGATGTTGATAAGCTTCAACATTAACTTGCTGTCCAAGTTATCCATAAACAA
>OVAP01007919.1:0-10339 GCA_900406295.1 Aurinia saxatilis
TTTTGTAATTGAAATGAAATAAGGGTATATTTCATTAAGCACCCCAATAAATATTCTTCGAGAATATTTTGACATTTTTTTTATTTCCGAACTTCGTTCGAAATTTGTTTTTGAAAACTGTCTTTTAGGAAATGTTTTGAGGAAATACTTCCAATTTTTTAAAAAAAAAATCAGAATTTTTTTGTTTAAACGCTAGTGAACCCTTTGTGAATATTATATTAAAAAAATTACTTTGCAATCCTTTAAAGAGTTTGATAAACTATTATAAACCATAGGAAAACACTTTTGTAATTTTTTTTTGAAAACATCTGAGATAGTTAATAATTTCGAACACCTTTGATAAATACATAAACACAAAATCGGAAGTCATTTCTAAATGTTAGAAGAATTAGGATATTCTTAAGAAATATCAATTAACTCGTCTTTTAACAGAAACATATTTTTAGATGGTGATGTGCTTATAAAAGGTTGGAAATTTTTTAAAAATACCACTTTTGAAATACTCATTTTCAAATATCACTTTTGGTATATTTGAAAAATTACCATCATTTACTAAATGTATTATATATTAAAAATTTGCTAGAGTTTACGGCTTTAGCACTTAGGGTTTAATAAAATTATAGAGTTGATGATTGACTTAGGGTTTCCAGGGTTTGTGATTTAGGGTTAAACTCTTATAAAATTAAGGTTTAATTTTTAATAACTATTAGGGTTTTGTTGGGATTTAAGGTTTATATTTTATGAGGTTAGGGTTTATTAGGGGTGGAAGACTTTTTGGGGTTTAGGATTTTAGGGTTTAGGGTTTTTAAATCCTAAACATTATATCCTAAACCCTAAACCTTATAAATAGTTAATACTTAAATAGTGGTATTTTTGAAAAATCTTCCATTTCCATGGTAATTTTGAAAAGTGGTCCACCAAAAGTAGTAGTAAAATTCTCCCTAAAAGGAATGGTAAACTGTTATAAATCATTTGGAAACAAATTTCTAAATATTTAAAGTCATTTAAAATGTTTAAATAATAATTACAAATATTAAAAAAATTAATATCATTAAACCTTTTTACGTTACATTTAAAAAATATATCAAAAATTTCTTTTCCGAAATTTAGTTTTTTGTAAACTTGTTTTTTAAAAGAAAAATTCGTAAAAAAATAAATAAATCGGAAACATGTTTCTCGAAGAAATTATTAAGATGAAATATTTCGAAAAGTAAATGGGTAAATTTTGAAAACTATCACTTGTAAAATACTTTTTTCGAAAATACCATTTCTAAAATATTTTCAAAAATACCACTATAATGTAGCTATTTTTCTTTATAATAGAAAATTTGTTAGGCTTTATGGCTTAGGGCTAGTAAAGTTACAAGGTGTAGGGTTGACTTAGGGTTTCTAGGATTTAAGGTTTGAGATTAAACCCATTTAAAATGAGGGTTTAAGATTTAATAACTACCAGAGTTTACTTTTTTGAGTTTAGAATTCAGATTTTAGGAGTTTAAGGTTTGTTAGAGGCGATACACTATTTAAGATTTATATTTCTTAAAACATATGCCCTAGATTCTAAACCCTAAAATCTATAAATAGTTTATACTTAAAAATGATATTTTTTAAAAATGTGTCCCTTCTAATAATATTTTTGAAAAATAATATTCTCTTCGTTTCATATTAGTTGTCATTCTAAAGTTATATTTTTTTTCAAATTAGTTGTCGTTTTCGATTTTCAATATAAAATTTGGTTTTAAATACAAAATTTAACCTAAAATTTTATGAAGAATGTTAACAATTGACTTTTATCTTAAGGGGTATAATATAATTTTTATATGTATTCTTAATAAACAGGACAAAATTTAAAATGATAACTAATATGAAAACAGTAGGAGTACACTGAAAAGTGTACTTTTAAAATTCTCCCAAATATGTAAATGGGATGGGGTAGTGTTTGGTCAAATGCGTGCAAAACGTTCTCTTTCATTATTCACTTTCATTCATATTTTAAAATTTAAAAGTGTGTCAAGAACATATAAAATAATCCCACTTACTTAAATTTTGAATGGCTTTATCTACTTCACACGCTTAATCCGCCTTGCTTGATACGCCCCGCTTGACAGGCTCTCCCATTCGAAAGATCGATAACAATGATATAAGTTGTAAATCTAGTGCTTTGATGACAACAATGATATATGTCTGGGACACCTAATAAAGACAAGAAGAAAAAGGACGGTAGTGGCAAAATCATACACTTCTCTTCTCTCGTAGAATTTTCTTGGACGTTTTCTACTATGCGTCTATGACCAAGCATATAATATCCCTTTTTATTAGTTTCCATCAGCTGAAAAGTGGAAAAATTAATCTTTTTGTGTATAATTTTTTATAAAAAATTGTCAACAAAGCATTACTTTTAAACTATAATCATGGATATTTAAATTTGAACTTTCAAAATGTCATTTAAATGATAAAGTCTTTGTTGGTTTTAAAATAAAAGAATTGATTTTTCTTTCTTAATTTTTTTTATTTCGGCATTTGAAACACGGCATTAAGTAAAAAATACAAAACTCGTTTATAGAACTGAATTTCCGTTACTAATTTTGTTAGTCAAAACGATATAATTATATATCATAATTCATAACAACAAATTTGTATAATAAATATGATGTTCTAGAAAAATTTGTCACAAATAACTTGGTCGCATCATGTAAGAAACATTTTTGTAATAAATCAATCACATAATTAATTTTTTGAAACCAATCAGTGGTACAAAACAAAAATATGTTAGAAATTAGGAATTTTACCGTAATTAATATAACATATACTTTTTCCAAGGTTGCAGACAAGGATATAATGGGCAATCAGCAAAATTCCAGCATGATAATAAATATGGCAGATTTTACAATAAACATGGGAAAGAGAAGAAAAGGAAACAAGATCACTCGTCAGGAGAATCCTCGCAATCATGTAATTGAAATCACGGTTCGGAAGGGAGATCCGAAGAAAAACCACGGTACATGCCTAAACCCGACACTCATCAGCGGTTAGGGACTGACTCTGGTAATTATCTGCTTGCGCCTCTTTCGATGGAGGAAAGGCAGTTGATTGGAGATTTGCGGAAACAAAAATCTGTTAAATCGGTTCTTATCAAACCCGGGGGAGTTTATTCCCCCATGAATTTTGGAGACAAAGGAAGTTGAGGCAAAGGCTTCGGACAATGCAACTGATCAGCAAGCGGAACAGCGAGCGGTTAACGCCACGGAACAACAATCTGTTACCAACGTTGCCATCACTGACTGTGATTTGGTGCCCACGGACGTTATTGGTCAGATTTTGAAACTTTTCTAAAGAATGGCTCTCTTGCAACCATTCCCCAAAATTCAGAAATGGTTCTGGCTCTGGGAGCTGACACTCATGCGTTTCTCACCATTGAAGATATGGATTATGCTATTGATAAAGATACTCTTGTTGAGACTCATGCATATGTTGTCGATGTTTCAGAACTTGTGACTCATTCTATGCATTCGGGTATCGATAAAGGTAAAAGAGTGGTACGAAAAAAGCCTTTAAAACCAAGTCTTGCTCAAAGAAACTTATTATGCAGGTCACAACATCGTCAAGCAAAGGTCATGGAGCCAGGCATGGAGTGAAGATATGTGAGGGTTTTTACAACGGTTCAGGATCAACCAAGGCATGGCCTGGTTCAATCGTCAATGTACCACTTAAAAAAGGGTTGATTTATGCAGGTCTTGACTTGGATCGGTTAAAGGTTAGACAACTATTTTACAATAAGTTATCTTCATTAATTATGGAGGAGATACAAGCCGGATTTTTTGTTTCTCTCATAAACAAAAAATGATTTTACTTTTTTAGAGAAATTTCAGTTACATTTTGGTTTTAATAATTTGTTCATTACGGATGTAGTGGCATTCTGGTTTTATTTTATAATAATGATTATGGTGTAAAAATCATATTTTCTAATAATAAAATTATTTATATTCAAGCATCGATCAAAGGCAAAACTGTTTATTTACCATTTGTTTATGGTGATCGTGTTACAGAATACATGGAACAAGTGTGGGAACGCTTAACACGTTTTAGTGTCCGACGCGATGCACCTTGGTTTTAATCGGGATTATAGTGAATTAACTGGTAATCAAGAAAAACAAGGTGGTGCCCTGCGGCCAACTTCCTCCTTTATTCCTTTTAATTTGATGATTGATACATGTGGCCTGCTGGAATTTCCTCGTTTGGGCAATCAATGGTCATGGCGAGGTCAACGGCATAAGACGGTTATCCGATGCCGCGTAGATCGGGCTTTGGCTAATGGCGACTGGCACACTCGGTTTTCTTTCTCATTTGTCGATTATCTTGCTATGATTGGATCATCGTCCGATTCTCGCTACAATTGACGATAAGATCCCTCGTGGTCAAAAAAATTTTAGATTCGACAAACGGTAGACTTGACGGTTGGAACTTAGTGATATAATTGCTAATGGCTGGAATGGTGGACTGGATTCTGGATCTTTTCCTTTTACGGATAAAATCATTAAATGCCGTAGAAAATCTCTAAGTAGCGGAAAGATTCGGTCGAAAAGGATAGACAAAGAATAAGAGAACTCTAATTATTGGTTGAAATGACCCAGAATGACGACACAAGATCACATGAGGATCTCGTGGAAGCGAAACGTCAGCTTACAGAGGCTTATAAAGAAGAAGAGTTATACTGGAAACAAAAAAGTCGGAACTTATGGTTAAAAGAGGGGATCACAATACTAACTCCTTTGGTTCCTATGTAACTTCAGAGAAGTATATCGAGAATGTCGCGGTTGGTTATATTTATGATATTTTCATGACAACCTCACCAGTGAATCTCGACGAGTTTTTGAGTGAGGTCTCATCCTACATTACAAGGGATATGAATGATTTTCTAACGGCCAGAGCCACGGAGGAAGAAATCCGAAAGACCCTTTTTATGATGCAACCTGAGAAGGCACCCGGTCTGGATGGTATGATAGCCTTATTTTACCAAACTTCATGGTCCACGGTCAAATTGGATATCATCAATTTAGTGAATGGCTTTATCCAAACGGGACAGTTGGACGCGATTAAACATGACTAATATATGTCTGATCCCTAAAATGGAAAGACCGATGCGGATTTCGGAGCTCAGACTAATAAGTCTTTGTAATGTGAGATATAAAATTATCTCCAAACTGCTTACTGAGCACCTAAAATTAATTATACCGCAATTAATTTTTGAAACTCAATCTGCCTTTGTCTCCGGTCGTTTAATTTTGGATAACATTCTCGCACAGGAGATGTTTCATGCCTTGCGCACAAATAACTCATGTAAGCAAAAGTATATGGCCATAAAAATATATATGAGCAAGGCGTTCGATAGAGTGGAATGGACATTTATCGAGCAACTTTTACTGAAAATGGGGTTCACTCAATTATGGGTTCAGTGGATAATGGGCTGTATTACGTCTGTCACCTATCAGGTGCTCATTAATGGCCAACCAAATGGCAGCATCACTCCGCAAAGAGGATTGCGGCAGGGTGACCCCTTATCACCCTTTGTCAAAGAAAAGGTTCAAAGTCGGGTTAAGGGTTGGTCTTCCAGGCTCCTCTCCAAAGGGGGAAGAGTGGTTTTGCTAAAATCGATTGCTACAACAGTCCCGACTTATACAATGCAATGTTTTCGTCTACCGAAGACAATTAATTTCAATCTCAACAGTGACATTGCTAAATTGTGGTGGGGTTCGAACGGACAACATGGGGTCCACTAGGTCTCATGGGATAAGTTGTGTAAGGATAAGTCAGACGGGGGATCAGGTTTCCACTATATTGAAGACTTCAATTCGACCTTATTGGCAAAGCAATTGTAAAGATTAGTTGTGTGTACTGAAATTCACACAACCAAAACTTGTTACAACCCTTTTAGGGATCGTCGGCTCTATATGTATGAATCACTCAAAATCGAAAGAAAGACAAAACTAGAATCAAAGGTCGGTGCTTTATTGATAAGAGATGAATAGTCGAGTACAAGATTTTAAGAGACTCAAGCTATTCGAGATGTGAAAGATGGGTTATGACCTAGCACTAGTATAACTATTTATACTCTTAGCTAAACCGTATTAAGACATTAGGATTTTCCTTGTCGATACGGGCCACCTTCCATTTTCTTATCGATAGAATCTCAGACAATTTTCATTTCTCTGATATGCTTCGATGCGCCTTCCATTTTGTCAATATTCTTGTGGATAACTTCCTTCTCTCCGAGATGCTACGAGAATGTTTCATTTTCATAGAGAGACAAAGGAAAACTTCCATTTTTATAGAGATATGCTTGAATTTTCTAGTATGTCGGTTTTCAAAAGGATTTGCTTGGTCCGAAGGATGGAGATCGGCCCGTAAAGGAAGTCTTGGGCCGTTTAGATTATCAAGAGTGTCGTTGGACTTTATGTGATTGTTGTTCAATCACATGGGATACATTTCTCGATGTCGAGAGTTTAGAGATGGTTCATGAATCACACGCTCTCGATGGAACTAAGTTACGATGACTTGTCATGATCGTGGGTTAGTGCCAAGATGACGATAAGAGACCCGTGTGTGTTTTACGGGTCACGAAACCATGACGAACCACGACCCGTGAGTGTTCTACGGGTCGCAGAACACACTTTCGAAGGTAATGTGCGACCCTTGATTGTTCCACGGGCCGAGAAACACCTTAGATATAACGAAGTGCGACCCTTGCATGTTCACGGGTCGTGGTTCGTGTCGAGACGCGATGAAGCGCGACACGTAAATGTCGACGGTTCGCGGAAGGGCTTGGTAATGATGAAGTGTGACCCGTGGTTCCACTACGGGTCACGGATTCCTTTCGATGTGTTGATTCGTCGAGAATTGACTTCTCGATGGCTCAATTTCATGTTCGTATGATCGAAAGATCAAGGCTCAGATGAAATTGAGTTCTCGGAAGATTATATTTTGCGATAGGCGACATGTAAAAGCCTCACGGTCGCGGATCATGCCAAGCATGACAAAGTGCGACCCGTTGAAGCTTCATGGGTCGTGGTTCGTGTTGGCATGATGAAGTGCGACCCATCCTGGATCAAGCCTCTCATGTCGAGAGGCGACCCGTAGAACCATTTCGGGTCTCCGAAAACAGTTTCATATGAAATCGAAGCCTTAGCTGTCCGATTTCATGTTAGGTTGATCAAGTTATCGAAAGACTAAAGACTTTGTCTTTCGATAGTCATTGCAAAGGATGTTGGTCATGATCGCTTCATAGTTATGATCAATCTATCCTTATGATGCTTAGGAATTTGGATTGATACTAAGTCTTAGTTGATTCTAGTGTTTTCCAGAGAACACTGAACCGCTCTATGCTATCAATCTTCGGGGGTGGAATCCGACCCCCAACATTAATTAATCATCCCACGTCTCTCTTTGTGCGGGTTTTAAGGGGAGGTAATTTCGGAATTTACATCCAACTAGATTCGATCAAGGTTTATAATTCTTTGTATAGTTGCGTAATATAATCTCGGCTCAATATTTGGTTAAAGCTGCTCGATTATCAGAATTGGGTCTGGCAATTCGGTTTCTGTTTGAAATGACCCTTGGATACCAGAACCTTCACCAAAACCAGCGGTTTGTAAAGGGATAAATGATTATCATAACCTTATGGTTAATCATTTAGTTTACCCCCTCCCTCATGCCTGGAAACCAGATCTATTAAATGCGATTATGGTTCTGGAAGTCATTCCTTTTATCCGTAGTATTCCGGTTAGTCTTTCATTTAAGCCGACACTCTTGAGTCAAATTACACAAAGTCGGGAATATATACTGTTAAATCAGGTTACCAGCTTTGATAGAAAGGTCCGCTTTCTAAGCGAATGGATCGATCTTTTGGCGCACTAATTACGGATTTCCTAAACTTTGCTTGGAATTACACTGTCCGCCCAAGCTAAAACATTTGGTTTGGCAGGCCATAACAGGGTGCTTGTCGGTTACTGCACGACTTCGAGGACGGGGAGTCCTCTGTGATGGTTCTTGTCCTCGTCGTGGCATAGAATCAGAAACCATCAATCATGCGTTATTCGAATGTCCATCCTCATTACAATCTTGGGCCATGTCGAACACGCCTTCTCCTCCATGGATTTTCTCAGAGCCTTCGGATTTCACTTATTTTGATTATTTATTCTGGCGACTTCCGCCAGTTACAATATACAAGGTTTTTCCTTGGACTCTTTGGTATATTTGAAAAGCACGGAATGATAAAGTCTTCAGAGACTTGATTGGGATCCTTAAGATGTCGTCCACATGGCAGAAATGGAAGCTTTCTCATGGCAGGGTGCTCAGGGTGCTGACCAAAATGGGGTCGTTGCAGCATCTACGATCCCCGGATCGTCCCACTTTATCTACTTTGACGGCTCATGGACCGATGCTGACAATCTCTCGGATTAGGTTGGTACCACAGTGACCGCGACATATATGTACTTATGGGAGCTCGTAATATACGGCGCAGTTAATCACCTCTACACGCAGAAGTGGAAGCCCTACTCTAGGCCATGCTGAGTATGATTGACCAACACAAGCTTATAGTATCTTTCGCTACATATTCCCAGGAGCTACTCAAGATGGTATCTCCTCCAACAAAATGGCCAGCCGTCTCGGTCTACTTGGAGGACGTCACACGACTAAAGAGTAATTTTTCCAGCTTCTCATTGATTTATGTACCCCATAGCTGCAATTCCAAAACATGCCCTCACATGCAGTGCCAAGATTTACTCGCAAGATATCAGCTATGTTAGTGACGTACCACCGGCTTAGCTTTCCCATTCGGTCTAATTTAATTTTATAAATGCCGTCAAAAAAAAAAAACACATAACCGACTTATTCAATAGAAAATCGTAAATATTTTAAATTTCATGCTAATGTGAAAATAATAATAATGATGATTCTATAATTAACTTTCAATAAAAGATTGATAAGATAATTTGATTATTAAAAACTTTACATAAGAGTAATTTGCACATATTTTTAAAAAACATCTTTGTATTTTCTCTCCCTTATCTTTTTCTCCTTTATCCTTTTCCGATTTTCTCTTCTCATATTTTTCTCTTCATATCTCATTAGTTCTCTTTCATATACTTTTTCTTCCTTAATCTATTACCGATTTATATAATACTAGTATTATGACCCGTGCATATGCACGGATATATGTTTGATTTTTTCAAATTAAATTATATGGTTTAAAATTGAGATTATTTAAATTTTATTCAGTAGACAATAAATTTTAAATGCATAGAGGTATTCATTACGAAAGTAATTACTGTGAATTATTTATAATGTTTTAGAGAAGATTTATAGGTGGGAATTTAATTAACATTATGGAGGAGAAAATATAATTAAATTTGAATTTATTTATAGTAAAATGAAAGTTTAATAATAAAATAGGAAAGATCCTGGAAGAGTCGTGAAAAAATCATGGGGGAATATAAAAGAGTTTAGGAATTTATGTTTTTTTAATAAATTACTTTTTACTTTCTATTTTATGGTTTACCTATGGAAAAAAAAAACCTCACGTAATGATATATATGGCTCTAACTGGTGACCACTATAGGAACAAAATGAATTTGACAAAAAAATGAAATGTAACAAAATTTGAGGAATGAAAGGGAATTATATATAAAAAAGTGGTTCCTTTTGTTTCTCTTCGAATTTGATTGAGAATATTTTTGTTCAATAATTCTCCGTAGGAGAATGAATGAAAAGGAACGAAGAGGAATTACATGAACCAAAAGTTCCTTACAAATGGTGTAATTTTTAAAGAACGGAAAGGAATTCAGTATTCTTCTTCATTCTTTTCTTTTTTAGTGGTCACCATTTGGAGCCTATATATTTTGGTAGGTGTCATCATGAGAGTGATTTTAACACTCTTTCTCTAACTTGTGTTCTAGTAGTATAAGGATATTAGCCGTTTAATGTTTGTGTTGAAATCTAATATAGATAGAAATCGACTAGACATATTAACAGTCGGCTAGACCCAATCATCTAGAGAAGTGATTAATTAAAAATCATTCTCTTTTTTTTTCATTGCGTTTACGAGGCAAAAATAGATGGATTGATCCTACGGTATATTAATAGAGAAGTAACTTTAGTGATTTAGTTGAAAAACTATGACGTGTACTTAAAAAATTATGTTAGAAAATAATTTTACGGAAACTGTTGTCTAACTAAGGAAATAAGGAAACAAACGACAAAAAATTGTAGGATACTTAGGGGGTGTTATTGGATATGGTATTTTTTTTTTGTATTTGGTTGTATTTTAGATGGATTCTCAAATACA
>OVAP01007920.1:0-10338 GCA_900406295.1 Aurinia saxatilis
CATACGATATAGTACGATTCAACTGGTAATTCATCACAAAAATCATCATAGAATTTTATTAGATTTAGAAATTGAGTTCAATATCCAAAAAACCATACAACATGAGAAAATTTTAAAATCTATATGAAAATTTCCAAATTTGGAATTTTTTTTTTAAGATGTTTTAGTAGTGCAAGAATGAGTAGAAGGGGGAAGAAACAATAAAAACAGGGGGAAAAAAATCTCTGTTTTCTCTCGGTGAGAAATAGAGAAAAAAATAGGTTTTTAAAAAAAAAAAAATTTAATTTTAGTTGTTGATAAATGAAAAATATTAAATAATAGGTGGTTAGATTAAAAATATTAAAAAAAGAAAAGAAGGAGGGGTAGAGATGAGAATGATTTGTTGGAAAATAAATGAGGGGTATGTAGATTAAAAGAGGGATATGTAGAATTTTTTTTGTTTAGAAAGGGCATTTGAGAACTTGATCTCTGTTTGGTCACTCTTTTACTGATTCGTTCCACAAACTACGTGACGTTTTTGGTTTAGATGATAACAATGCTTGCTGTGTTTTGTTTGAGCTCTGATTTTGTAATGTTGAGGTAGGTGTGCATATGTTTTTTTTTTTTTTTTTTTTTTTTTTTTTTTTTTATTAAAAAATTTTTTTTTTTTTTNTTTTTTTTTTTTTTTTTTTTTTTTTAGTATATGATTAAAACATTTTTGTGTATATATAAAAGACAACAAGAGAGTTGCTCTAATTTATCTTTCAATATAAGAAAAAAACTGAATTATAGTGATGAGAAACTTGATAATTAATTTTAATTACATAATAAAATTATATACTACATTATGATTAACTATGTAGGTTTTAATTTTTATTTTAAACTAATTGCTGCAATAAAATAATAATAATAATAATTGCTGACAAACAGTTTGTTTAGTGTAGAGTCTAATGTAAATAAGCAATACCTTTTACATTTACATATATTAACCAAGTTTTATAAAAATTATACAGAATAATACAATGGTCATGCTATTGAGTACCAACAATATGGTACAACAATGATATATGCTTTATACGTGATAGTTTTTTTGTATCAATTAATTGGCCACAAAATCTTCAAATACAAAGTTTCTTATAAAAATTTCTTTTACCAATTGCCTATGTGTTAATTAATCCCTCTCCAACCATTTTTTTATAGTGTTTTCCTTTGTGAATAAGAAACTAAATACATATTTATAAATGAAAAGTTGTTTCTTTTGGTTGGTGGGGGTGTTTCGTGCATAGTTTCTATAAGATTCGAATTCCCAGCCTTATTATATAAAGGAAGCTTGTGGTCTGAACCCTAAACCATCAGAACTCACATGCTTATATGTATCTTTAAGATATAAACACGCAAACACACATCTCTTGGTCTCTCTAGAGGATAAAATTAAGCATAATGGGAGGTTCTTGGCGTTTCTTGTTTAGCTTCTTCGGTAGCTTCAAGGCATGGTGGAGGAGAAGACAGAGATCAAACCATGGAGGAACAGACGACGAGATGTATGGTGAAGATAATGAAGCCAACTTCTATAATTGGTACGTTGTTGAACCAGCTATTAACCGAAAATCTACTGATTTTATCAGAAGGTTCCACGAGACTCGTGATTGATTCCATCATCAACTTCTTACGATTCATCCTTTCAGCTTCTTTTGAACGTAGTTGTTTGGAAGATAATTTGTTTCTTTTTTTCGTTTTTTTGTTGTTGTTGTTGTCTCCGAGCGTAGCTTGTGTTTTCTCTGTGATATCAATAAATATAATCATCATTTGTCTATCTGGTTTTATTATGATTTGGCAACACAAATGATAAAAAAGAATTTGGATGCCTAATGGGGAAAATAAAGCAACACAATTCAGTCGCTGAATGTTTTTGCATACCTTTCTTGTATGTTTTGAGGGAACATTTCATAACGTTATGTTGGATTATATGTAAGCAAATAATCTTATGAGTGAACCATCTAATCGACATTCTAAATCATTTAAAACACACCTAATTAACCATATAAATCATCTAACTAATCATCCAAACTAAAAATGATTAATAACACACATTTGATTTTCATATGGTTTGATTTGTTCTCAATAGCCATGAGATAATCATAATTCTTTTGTCGACGGATGTTCATAACCGTATAAATCTTCGTAAATCTTAAACTGAAAGCGTATGCTGATAGAAGATCAATAAGTCTTTAAAAAAAATGTCTTGGAAGGCTAGAAGATTATTCAACAGGTAAATTTTCCTCACTTAGAATTGCATATTTTGAAAAGAAAAAAAAAACCTATATAATTTACTCTAGTATCCAAACTATTTACCTTTACTATGATTTTTGGATAATTTATGAATGCACCATACACAAATTGAGGTTTATTAACATAAAACCAAAAGGAAAAAGTTGAGGATAGTAGCTAGGCGTCTAATCATAAGTTGGCCAAAAAATGGGTCTGATTTTATTATTACACAATATGCACCATGCATATAATCGAAACCAGAACTCAATTATTTATACAAACTTTTGGAAAAGAAAAACGAATCATATATCAGAAAGAAGAAGCTTTTGTAGGCACGAATCGATTAAGAAAAAGCAATGAGAGAATCAGTCGTCAAAGAACGAGAAAGAAGATATTTGTTTCTCTCTTATATGCATGCATGTGCCTCCCTTTATTTTTGTAGTTTGTGTCCCAAAACTTTAAGACAGCTTTAAAGCACTGATTTGTGGTTAAGCATCAACATTCTATATATAGGCTTAGGGCTCTTTTTCACCTTTCTAAATTCTTACCTTCTTCGAAGCTTCATGCCTTTGGTTTCTTCTTTGTCCTTTCGAGAACATATCTCTTACACCTTTTACTTTATCCTTTTCTCTTTGTTTATATGATAAGAAAATGTTTAATTTGTTGCTTATCGATCAAAGTAAATTAAGTTTGTACATCGTATACGCTAAATCACACACGACCTTTTTCAATTGTATATTTGTATATACAGTATAGTGTGTGTGTTGGTTAAACTCGAATATAGCTTTGATTTAGTAATTATTCCTAGACTCCAATCGATTAGAACAAATCATTTAAGAGTTTCTGTAGTAGTGAAGCAATATTAGTGCAAGTAAACCAAAAATCCCAAGCTGCATTTTCAACAAGTTTCATAAGAGTTTTGGTATATAAAGGCTAGCAAGAATGGCCTATCCTTTACACAACTTGAGAATTCAACTAAAGGCCTAAAGTTTCTTTTTTATAAAAGGTATGTAAAGAGAGAAGGAGGAAATGGCGTCAGATAACAGCTTCATAGCTTCTTCATATTCAACAAGTTGCTCAAATCCGTCCCCTGCATGCAAGTTCATGGAAAGCTAAGTTAAGCATTGAGGATTAAAGAAAATGCTTGAATAGATGAAGAGAAACATACCTCTAAAAATCATTAAACGGTAACAGTTTGACAAAGCTGAATTGTAGGCAAGTTCGAGTATATAAAGTGCTGGACTGGTTCAACGTTGCCCCAAATCTCACCATTTTCATGTCTTTCCAAAGCGATCTCTATGACCCAAATCGTGTAAAAAACCGGATCAAACGACCTAACGTGCCTAACTCCCAAAATCACCAACTTTCCACCAAGATTTGCCATTTTAGACCCATTATCAAAAGACAAGTGAACTCCAAGAACACGTCTCCAAACCGGTATCTCCATCTCTGGATCATATACCCAAAGTCGTCGATTATCAAGTACGTTCGGAGGATTAATACTGTACAACCTATCATCAACCACACAACAAGGCATGAACCAACGCCTGTACAACTCATACAAACGGATCGTTGGCTCCCATCGATTTTGTCTAGGGTCGTAAGAAGAACAACTTCTAGGACCCCAAATGTATAGCCTCTCTCTCATAACAACACACGTTAAAGACTCTGTATCCAGAGCAGAGTAAGGGTTAAGAGGATGGACAGGACTCCAAGCCCCAGTCTCGAAATCGAACATTTCGACAAAATTATCACATTCCCGCTCACAACCTCCGATCACATAAATCTTTCCGTCGATTACTCCAGCGGCTGCGTGGGCACGAGGCCTTAGCATATTGGGGAGGGTGGTTTCAGACGTGTGGGACACGCAATCGAAGCGAGTCATTCTCGGTGTGGGATATCCTTCCCCGGGATATATTAATCCACCCATTATATATAAGTAGGATCCGATCGTGACGACAGCACATCCCTTAGGAGGAGTAGGGGGAACTTCAACTCTCCCCAATCGAAAAGAATCGTTCCTTCTCGTATCAAGAATGTACCAAGTCGGGAATATGTAAGGAGGGAAGTTGATCAAGACGTAGAGAGACGTTTCGGTGACGCCGAGTTCGAGGCGGTATCTTCTGATTTGCGGCGAAGCCATGAGACGGCGAAAGCGACGGCTCACGCGAGAGATATTTGGGTGGTGGCATCTTCCGACGCGTGCGAGGATGGTTTCGGTGACGTCGTCTGGAATATCGGAAAGAATAGCCATAGCCTGCTTGCGAGACAAGTTAGTTAGCAGAGACAGAGAGAAAGAGAATCAAACGGAAAAGAAAGAGAGCGCCTAATTTCAAGATTTATTGTTTGCACTTGCACCACTGTGACTGTGAGTCTATAATCAAATCTATATGGGTACATACTAGGCCTCGAAATTTATATGGGTACATATTGGGCCTACAGTTACATTGATACATTGTGAGTCTCGCCTGATGTAATGAACCTAAAAGTTGATTTTGTTACCAAAAGAAATTAAAATAAAAATGACTGTTAATGCAACATATTTTTACGAAATTTATATCAGTAGGAATATAAATAAAAATGTTTTAGTATAATAATAATAAAAAAATATTTTGTAGAAAATATTAAATAAATATATACACATAATTTGTACTAATCCTAAATTTACTTATAAAACGAGCATGAAAGACAAAGATACACACTAGGACTAAAGAAATTCACTAAAGCCCAGTTAACAAAATTTATATCAGATTTTGGGCCGACAAATTTATATAGGTACATTGTGAGTCTTGTGACCACATATATTATAAGCTTTGGGAGATATATCAGATTATGTCAAAAATAAATATCTCTAAGTTACATATTAACTCAAATTTTTGTTTGCAAATCTAGCTCGGGCTGTACTACAAGATACAAGATATCAAAGGTCCCAAGCGCAAGGATGATATTGGGTGCTTAATCGAAGCCCGTTATACATAAAATACGTACGTCTAATATAAAAGAATGGTTTTGGACTTAAATATATTAAGACCATCCACACTGCAGACACTTTGAGGTGTCTTAAGGTTATTAAAAACGTAAAAATAAAGGAAAAAGAAAAGAAAAATGTACTGCACACTGAACCGTGTCTTCTTTTGGACTCGGAAGACATCGGTAAAATCCGCCACGTGTCAAAAAAAATTCTTCATTTCTCTCTTTCGTCTCTCTCTCACCCAAACGAGATTTTCTCTGATTCAATTTCTTCTTCTTGTTTTTTTTTATTCTCAGAGTACAAGGGAGAAGAAAGGGGTGCATACGCAGGAGGGGAATCGAAAAACACTGACCAATTAGCAAAATTGAAGAGAGAATTTATGGGGAGTGGGGGAAGAGCTGATATTTTGATTGTGAGATTTTGAGAGAGAGTCCTAAATCGGAAAAACTGATATAGGACGCGAGGACGAGAGCAAGAATAAGATATCTCTTCTTCTTTTTCATTCAGACCCTAATCGATTCTTGCATGCTTCCCTTGATTTCGAATTTGGTTTTGATTTGCGTTTAAATATTTTTCAGAGGATTTTAATTATAATCCATGGGTTTGTTGTTGATTTGAAAATCGAAATACTCAATTATCTCGTGTTTTGTTTTATTTACAGACGAAAGGCTCGCAGCCGTTCGTACTTGGTGTTCAATCAAAAGTTCACCAATGGAGGAAGAAAAGTTATTAACAAAGTTAATGAAGTTGTTAGATTAAATTAATAATAAGTTTAAGTTTAGTTTATTCTTAAGGCATTCACTAGGGGATGACCAATGTGGATGCTCTAAGAAGGTCCTAGTTCAAGTCAAGGAGCAAGAACCGAATCCCAAAGTACATCAACGTACAGTAAATCCCTACTTTTTTTATTGTTCAAAACTCTAATTATGTGTGCCCATCAAGTTTTAACTCACATAAGTTTTAGTTTAAACTTGATAATGAGGGTTTGGGAGCAAAATTTGGCATAGTTTAAAATATGAAAAAAAAAAAAAAAAAAAAGAGTTTGGTACCACAGAGAGTAGAATATAAATAAAATTGGATTATCCTATTTCATGTATTATTTTTCCCTTCTCGTTCTTCCTAATAAGCCTTGCTTTGAGCTGCATTATCCCATCTGCATCTGCATCTTGCTTGACGCATTTTCCTTTCTTGACCTCCACTTCTTGGTCTTGATCAGTATCAGACTTGATGTCATTGTCTGCTTCACTCATGATCTCTACTTCTTGATCAAGATCCACATCACTCTCTGCTGGCTCTGTAACAGCCTCCTCCTCCTTGTCGTCATCGACAACATCTCCAGTGACCTCTTCAAGTCGAAAAGGTTCTCTTCGAGGCGCATAAACAGCAGCAGGAGGTAGAATGTTTGGCTGATACGACCAGCCATTCTCTGGCCCATACATTTGAACAGAGGGATGCATAGGCTGCTAAAGTAAGCATAAAACACATACATTATGGTCAGAATTGTTGAATAGAAGAAAAAAACATTACAACACACAAAAATATGTAACATAAATACTAACCACGGGATAGGGATATTGATAACATGGGTGGACATACATGTGCGGATACCTGGACGTTACAAAAGAAAGTCATCATCGTATATAGTCACATACAATGTTTGATGTAAAGTTTAGGGAATTTTAGGCAATAAGGTAGTTTTGAGTTTGTAATTAGTTTTTATGTAGTTTTGAGTTTGTAATTAGTTTTTAGGTAGTTTCCATTGTTTTTTCAATGTGAAATTCCTATTATGTCCAATTCATTAAAATGGTTAAAAACATAAACCATTTTGTTTAGTGGGTATAATATATATTTACTGGTTTATTATATATTTATAATTTTGTAAATAGTTAGACGTAAATTTTTTTCCAAAACAGAATCACGGTAAAAGTGATCGTTCTTTGTTCGTATTAATTCAAAAAGAATGTGGTAGTAGATGGTGAATGGTGGATGGTGTATGGTGTATGGTGGATGGTAGATGGTGGATGATTAAACTAGATGGTGGATGAGCATTAAGGTGGATGGTGGATGATGGAAGATTACAAAAATAGATGGTGGATGAACATCAAAGTGGATAATAGATGATGACGATTACCAAAATGGATGGTGGATGGTGGATGACGATAAAACCGATGGTGGATGATGAATGATTATCAAAATCAGAGAGATGAAACAAGGAGAACCCTAGATAAAAAATTTGGGAGAAAAAAAACAGAAGTACGCATTCTAATTTCTATTGTATGTATATTGCCATAATTTGTTTTTATTTATTGGTTTGATTTATTTACTTTTGGTTTGGTTTAATATTTAACCAAAAATTATTATTATCAATTGAAGGTTAAGAATGTCATTTTATTAAACTAAAACTACCCATTCAGCAAAGATCTCAAAAACTACCCTTTTAACAAATTATAAACTCAAAAACTACCCTATTCACCAATTTTTTCTAAAGGTTATATAGATTTTACCAGACTGGAGGATATGAAGGACGTGGAATTGGCTGATACGGTGCTGCATCCGGGTTAAGTGCAACTGAATTTTTTTCTAAAATCATAATAGAAAAAGTTAATTTTTAATTATAAGACAAAAATGTAAGAAAGTAATTAATTGTAGAAATCAAATCGTTTTTGTTACCTTGGACTTGGTTCTTAACTCTTTCGTACGCCAGGTTGACCTTGGTTCGTCTTCCATCAATAAAATGATAGAGTTGTACACAAGACCTGGTAGCAGACTCAATATCTCTAAACACAACCTGAAAAAATTGCAAAATAAATCGAAAGAATAATAATCATTAGGTCCAATTACACATATTGTAACCAAACAGTTTTAACCAATCACATAACCATCCTTTTACGAATTTTATATCAGTAATATAAATAAAAAGGTTTTAGTATAATAATAATAATAATATTTTGTAAAAATTATTAAAATAAATATATATACATAATTTTTACCAATCCTAAATTTACAAAGATATACACTAAAACCCAGTTAACAAAAAGCCAGAAACATAAACAGACACGAAGAAACAGATCACCAAACGACTAATCCTTCTAAACAACAAACAATTCGAACGACATAACACACACAGAATCATCAAGTTGAAAAAAATCACAAATTTCTACAATTCACAAAAGACGAAACTAACATGAATAAATTAAAAAAGAAAAAAAAAACTTACAAAGCCATATCCTTTTGATCTTAATCCTCTTTGATGATCGTGAGAAACAACAACATTAGCATGAAGAACTGGTCCAAAGTTTTGTTCGAAAAAGTTTCTCAAATCATTGGTTGTTGTCTTCCATGCTAAACCTCCCACGAAGATCTTCCTGTATCTAAGATCATCGTTATTATTATTCTGGTTTTGTTCTGCCATAATTTCACAAACAATATCTTTTGTAAACAAAGACGAGAGTGGGGTTTTTGAGAGAAGAAAGAAGGCTTGTGTTTGTGTTTCGGGAAAAGAAAGTTTAATATTTATATGAGATTTAATTAAAGGTTTACGGAGAATTAGTTTTACCACTTTATATTAGGATATAGAAATAAGTCAAATACCCTTTTTCAGTGTTTATTTTCTTTTAAATTTCTGATGATAAATTCCATCTTTTATCTTTCTTAAGAAAATAGAAAAATAGAATATACGATAAGTTTATCGTTTTGTTTCGCTCTTCTCTTATCTCTATCTCTAAGAGAGACTCTGAAAAATGTTGTCGAGAGCTCCTCCAGCACCGTCTGTTACTTTTCCGGCGAGGAATCGAGTTTGTAATCGGAGGGAGATTGTGCGGTTGTTTCGTTACGAAGGAGGAGTGGTGGTGAGTGGTAATTTCACTCGTCGGTCTTTGGAAACTCGTGTCTCTCTTGATGACGATTTCACGGATGACCAATATCGAGGTGCACTGTGCAGGTTCTTGTTGACTGCAGTGGAGATGATAATGCAGAGAAAACTCCTGAGACTGCTTTTCTGAACAAGAAAAATGCCCTTCTTCAGATTGTTGAAGAAAACCCTGTTCCCAAAACTATCATCTTCTGCAATAAGGTGCCATGGTCCCCCACTTACTGGTTTTTTCTTTCCTACTTAAACATTTTGGAAATCTGAGTCTCACATAGAAAGTTTCAACCCTCTCATTTTCCAGATTGAGACATGTAGGAAAGTTGAGAATATATTTAAGCGTGTTGACAGAAAGGAAAGGCAGTTGCACGTTCTACCTTTTCATGCAGCACTTTCACAGGAGTCAAGGCTTGCTAACATGGAAGAATTCATGTCAGCTCATCCCGAAGAAAGTTCACTGTTTCTGGTTTGCACGGATAGGTATTTCATTTTGGTCTACAAGTATCCGTTTTAGTGATGCTATAGTGCCTGAATATTGAAGATGTTAACTTTTGTTGTTTTTTTTGGCAGAGCCTCTCGTGGGATAGATTTCTCTGGTGTTGATCATGTGGTGCTCTTTGATTTTCCCCGTGATCCGAGTGAATACGTTAGGCGTGTTGGAAGAACAGCAAGAGGGGCTAGAGGAGAAGGAAAAGCTTTTGTATTTGTGGTGATTTATTGTTTGCACTTGCACCACTGTGAAGGTAATAATCAAATCTATATGGATACATATTCGGCTCTAATAATTTATATGAGTCCTTCCTCTTATGCAGTATCGAACAATACTATTTCCAAAAATCATTCACTAACTCTTGACATAAAAAAACCCATAGCTTTTTTTTTTTAATGTCTTCTCTTTGTAGCCCTGTTACTTGACACACAAGCAAGGATTTCCTTTTTCCACCTTTTCACTTTTCCAAACTAAATCTATATATAAGCCTAGATACGTGAATAAGTATGTTTCCTTTTATGACCACTTCAGTATTCCTTTTAAGTTTATTATTACTAAATTTAAAGAAAAGTGAATTTAGTATTTCTCTCCAAACCAGTTCCGTATATAAGCATAGATACATAACCCTCTCTAATCATAAATCTCACAAGCCTTCTTTCACAAACTTATATTTTTTCTCTACGATTCTTTAAGCTTTTTTTAAGGTTTTTTTATAATGGAGAAATTACTTGGAGGACAAACTAATGGTGTTATCAAATCCAAAAC
>OVAP01007921.1:0-10336 GCA_900406295.1 Aurinia saxatilis
ACCGGCGATTAACATGAAGGTTTTGATGTGGAAGCAAATCGGAGGTTCACCCGGAAGTTATTGGTTTCATCGGTAAAGGGGAATTGATTGGAAACACGAAGAAAATCTCGAGAAGACACCATAACGCGTGAAACCACTTTCTTCTTACACGTGGCCAATTTTATTAAACACCTGTTCTTAATTTCTGATGTATTTGTGTTTTAGAACTTGGGCTTGGGCCTTCGATTACAAATCCATCATCAATATATTATAGTTGACAAAAAAAAAAANAAAAAAAAAGATAGAAGAAAGAAGATGATGTGAGAGTGTAAAGTAAACACTATATGTAAACACGGGGTTGAATTTTGTAAACATTATATGAATGCATAGAGTTACCAGTTTTTAATTGATTTGTATCTTTTATGTTGGGATAATGCAAACCTATGACAGGGGAAGAAGCAACGATTTGACGTTTGAGGGGGCTTTCGTGTAACATAAATCCTCTTCTTTTTTTCTTTTTTTCCTTTCTCGGCTCTTCCTATATGACTCATCATCAAATAACTACACACGAAACATGGCCACGTATCATCTCTAACGTGTCACATATTCAAGAAGTGTTAATTAGCAGAAAACAAGAAAAACATTGAGAGAGAGAGATGGAGGGAACGAAAGAGAGAATGGAGAAGGAAGAGAAGAAGAAGAAAGAGACGTCTGCTACCGTCACCAACGAGGCTGGAAAGACCGAAGAAGAGAAGGTGAGAGCGATCATCCGCGAATCGATTGTACAAGAAGAAGAAGATGGTGCTGCGAAGCCGGAGGACATTCTTGCTTTCTCAAGAACCGTACGGAAGACCGATTCCTCGCTTGAGTAGTTTTATACGTTCTTCTTTTACTGCTTCGAAATGTTCTCCTTTATGATATATCAATCGAATGAATGTTCAATCTACACTCGAATGATTTGAATATACTGAATGATCGACTGAATGTTCATATCTTTCAATCTCTACCTTGAGTTATCATAACACAAAACATCAAAAACACCCAAACATTGTAAAAAAGAAATTACTGTAAAAGCCCATTGGGCTTTTTACTTTCGTCAGTTAGGCCCAGTTGTCGAAAACTCTAGAACAACTTTTGGTACAGATTTATTAAATTATAGCTCAAGTTTATCTGTTACTTTGAGTTCAGTGGAAGAAGATGTCGATAATTCCGATCAACGATTCGTCCGGCGATGCAATCTGGGAACCATTCGAACTGATGAAGAATTTCCTCGACTTTCCATCACCATCCCTTTTTCTTTCTGGCCACTTCCCTTCATTTTCCAGAGTGGAGACGCAGCTTAACTGGAGGGAGACACCGACGGCTCACGTTTTCAAGGCGTACCTTCCGGGAACGACTCAGGACGAAGCGATCGTGTTCGTGGACGACCAAGGATTTCTGCAGATCTGTACGGGAGACAACAAGTTCATGAGCAGATTCAAGCTTCCCGAAAACGCCTTGACGGATCAGGTCACCGCGTGGATGGAGGATGGATTCCTCGTCGTGTTCGTCGCCAAAGATGGCTCTTCTTCGCCGGAGATCGAGGAGAATCGGAACGTGAGAGTCGTGGAAATCACCGGCGATGATGATTAAATAATACTAGTAATCACGTAATTAGGCTGTAATCTATGTCCCCGTATGTTAAATAAATAAAAACGTATCATATTTTGTTGGACCATAAAGATGAATTTCAAAAACATTTCCGTCGGCCAAGGGTTAGTTTGCAATTCTAGTTGTTATGAGGACTTATCCACAATTTATCCTGTGTAATAAATAACAATATGACGTGGCCGTCTTATAAAGGAGACTCTTCACGAGTCAGAGGGTCCTTGATCAGATTAGATTGACTGTCTTGAGTTTGAGATTCTCTTGTGATTGAGTTTGAGTCTACCCGGATCCGAATCAGAGGTATTTGACCCAAACGCCAGCTCAACGTCCCACTTGGGTGCTTCTTCTCTGTTGGCTATTCCGTCAACGTTTCTGTTTTTTACCGAAACATCTAAATCCTTCTTTCTCCTCAAAATTCGAACACGAACACATAAAAGAGATATTTCTCGATTGTCTACCAGACGGGATATTGTATGAAATTCGTCTTGGGAGTTTTTGGTTAATCGATGAGCAATTATGAAATTGGGTTTTCATTACGAGTGAGTGATGATTCGGACAAGAGAGGATTGATAAGACAATCATGTGGTTTTCCTTCTTGAGATCCAGAGATCGATTCTCTTTGGGCGAACTCAGGTTCGTTTTCTTTCTCTTTCTACTCTCTGCGACACAGGTTTTGAAATTGGGATTAGGGTTTGATGGCTTAATTAAGTTCCGTCTTCCTTTAGAATCAATCACGCGAGGCAACTTTATAATTTGGCTTCAAAAGTTACGACATTGTTTGTTAGTTGATGGTTCAAAAATTCGTTTCTTGTTTATAGGTATCTGACTGACCAGCTGAGAAAAATTCAGATTGTGAACGAGGCCAATAAGGTTAGTGCCATACGTCCTCTCTTCTTCCTTTGTTATTGTGCTAGGATTTCATCGTTCGTCACCGGTTTCCATTTTGAAGGATTTTGTTGTGGAGGCACTGAGATCAATCGCAGAGATATTAACTTATGGGGATCAGCATGACCCCTCATTCTTTGAGTCAGTCTTTGCGCATCTTACCACTCGACGCCCTTAACTTTCCTTTAAGCAAAGCCTGATCTTTGCCATTGTTGCAGATTTTTTATGGAGAAACAAATAATGGGAGAGTTTGTGCGTATTTTGAGAGTTAGCAGGACGGTAACAGTCTCTGTTCAGTTGTTGCAAACCATGAGTATTATGATCCAAAACCTCAAAAGTGAACAAGCCATCTGTGAGTTCCATCACATGCACTCTATTTGTTTTTCAGAATTACGGTATTTATATTGATCATCTTCTTTTCAAACTCCTTGCAGACTACTTGTTCAGTAATGAGTATGTAAATTATTTGATAACATATACATTTGACTTCCAACATGAAGAGCTTCTCTCTTATTACATATCCTTTTTAAGGTACATTTTTCGGTTCTTGTCTCTGCTTCGTCAACCACTTATTGACTGTGTCCCGTGACTGTTTCGTTTACTTTATGTAGAGCTGTTAGTGGGAAGCTAAATAAACATACAATATCGTTGCTTTTCAAGACCGAGAACGTGAGTATTCTTCAACTTAAATGTTCCTTTAAGTATTATAAGTTCTACATGGATTGCTTCTGCTGTATTTTAATTCTGCGTTTCTGCGTCTAGGATGTAGTAGTTTCTTTTCCCCTATATGTCCAAGGCATACAATTTGCATTTCATGAAGAGAACATGATACGCACTGCAGTTCGCGCCCTTACTCTTAATGTGTATCATGGTAAAATCATTTATGTTACTTTTTATTTATTTATCATGGTAAAAAACACACACAGCTTTTAGCAATGTTTTTCTGATGCCATTTGTTTTTTGTTTTTTTTTTTCTTACAGTTGGCGATGAATCGGTGAATGATTATATAGTTAGTCCACCGCATACCGAGTACTTTTCAAAATTAGTTACTTTTTTCCAAAAGCAATGCATGGACCTAAGTGCAATGGTGTTGAACACTCTAAAGTAAGATTCAGTGCATTTTGAGTCCCAGGGCAAAAGCTTGTAAATTGATCATTACTTATTACAACTCCTTTTCATCTATTTACTTATTTTGTTTTATATTTTCCTGAAATATTTGTCATTTTATCCTTGTTAAGGAGCCCATCCCCGGAGTCGGGTGGAAAATTGTTTTCTGCCGTGGATGGGATCGAGGATACCTTGTACTACTTTAGTGATGTTATCTCTGCTGGCATACCTGATATCGGGAGGCTGATAACAGATCACATTCTGCAGCATCTAACCCTCCCACTTCTTCTCCCATCTTTATGCTCCGAGGCTGTGAATGTACAAAATCTCTCCTTTCCCTCATTAATGCTGTTTTCATGGTTGATTTATTTTGTCTTTTTCTGCTATTATGCTAGTTTTCTTAGTTTGAACTATTTGCGATAGTACCTCTCTAATTGCATTACTATTGGTTTTGTGGTTATTGCAGGATACGTCAGTTGATCCTGTCACTTCTCTCTATCTGCTTTGTTGCATACTGCGGATAGTTAAAATTAAAGATTTGGCAAATATGACTGCTGCTACACTTTTCTGCCCTGTAAATGCTTTCATTTCAAGTTCCCTAGTGAAACCTAAAAGTAGGTTGGCTCCTGAACATCGTGCTTATGGAAATGGGCATCCAGATAATGGTGTTGGTGGGGAGACAGATCAAAAGTGTCCAAGCACTGCAGTCTCGAATGAGGATGGAAATCTCCACGTGTGCAGTAAAGATGTTTCACATATTACGTTTAGGTAAAATGTTAGCTATTAAAATCTTGACAGAAGTTGAGATAGTTGCTTTTTATATCCTTTAGCCGTATACGAGGCTGTTCTAATATTGTCCGTTGTTTATTGAGCTGATGTTCGTTTTGTAACTAGGGAGACTCTACTTCAGTATATTTCCGAGGGAGATGACGTGCAAGCTCAGGGTTCCTTGTTTGTGCTAGCCACTTTGTTGCAGACAAAAGGTATTGCCAGTGGCATTGTCCAGGTTCTTCTCTCTTTTTCTGGTTTTGACATCTTACAATTTCTTTTTGGTAGAACTTGAAGAGTCAATGCTAGATGCTTTTGGCATTCTTCCTCAGCGTAAGCAGCACAAAAAACTGCTGCTGGTGAGTTTCTGTAATTATCCTGTATCTTATGCTTAATAATTTTTCCAGAAGATTCCAGGGCAGTTTGCCAGGGCAAATCGTATCTGCATGGATCCTAATTCTTATACCTTTTACTGAACCACCTACTACAGCATGGACAAAAATATATGCTTTACTTTTTGGACAGCCCTTTTCCTTATTCAAAGTTTAATTTGGTAGTTATCTCTGACAGCAATCGTTGGTTGGGGAGGACACTGGTGAAGAACAACTGTTTTCACAGCAAAATGGTTCTGTGAGAGATAGCTTAAGTAGTGAACTTGATTGGTACTTACGTCGGTTGGAGGTACTTCCCTGCATCTCTTAAGTTTCTTTAACACCTTCTCCCCTTCCATCTCTTTGGTGCTGTGTTATGGCGTGATACTTATTTGTTCAAGCACCTTTAACAGGAGCAGTTTGGAGTATGCTGTTCATTGCCCGGGGCTGCAATGTGCCCCCGTGTACATAGACATCAGGTAAATAATGAATGTAAACCCTAAGTTATTGGCCTAGCTTCTTCTTAAAATCCATCTGCTTAAAGCTAGGTTCTTTTTTATATCAGAGTGCAAATTTTTTGTCTTGCCTGAATAACAAATGCGGTATAGGTGGTGGATGCGTTGGTCACTCTTCTCTGCCGAGAAAACATATCTGCAGAAACATTGTGGGATGGAGGCTGGCTCTTACGCCAAATACTTCCTTATAGTGAAGCAGAATTTAATCGCAAACATCTCATAATGCTGAATGTAGGTTGCCTTCAAGATGTTAATTCTTTCCATTTGATAATATTTCTCTCTCTCTCTCTCTCTCTCTCTCTCTCTCTCTCTCTCTCTCTCTCTCTCTCTCTCTCCCTCTCTTCATTATTTACAAATTCCCTACTTATGGCAGGTATCTTATGAGAAATGCACAAGTGCACTTACTCAGGAGATTAAAGGTATCTGGCCTGATCTGCTCATCACAGTACTGCTTGATGAATGGAAAAAGTGCAAAAGAGGCAAGTCAAGAGGCAATAAATTGGATTTTGATTGTAATAATATCAATAAATCTGATACCAAATCTGTTTTAGCAGTGATCGAAGCTCCATCCCCTCAGAAAGAGCCTAAAGCCGTTCTTCTCCAGCTGGACAGATCTTCTAATGGTAATTTTTTTTTCTTTATTGCACAGCTAGCTGGTGACATGTGAATGAACATGGACATTCCGTTGTTAAAAGCCCTGTTTATGCAAATCATTAACTACTGAATGTTCATCTGCAGTTAAAGCTATTAGCGAATCATCTTTCACAGCAGGTGAAAGATTGTGCGAGGTGGTAAAGGTTTGTCCATTGTTTTCTCTATATATCTCAATGGGAAGTTATTATCAGCATTTGTCGATGTATATGAAACTGACATTATATAACCAAACCCTATCCTCCTTAGGTTTTTGTGCTTCTTCATCAACTCCAGATCTTCTCCCTCGGCAAGCCCTTGCCGGAGCAGCCTCCGATCCATCCACCTGCTGAGAGATCTGAAACATCTCGTGCCACAACTGCTGGTTTGGATGTTTCAGCCCCCAAAACTGGCACTGAAGTGAAGCTAGGTTAGCATATGTTGCTTACCACACCATCTACCCAATCGTACCATGTCATTATTATAAGTTCAACTTGATTGTCTCATTATTATAATCTTTGAAATTTCCGGGTGCAGTTGATGCTGTGAACTGTTGGATTGCTTTTGAGAAAGGCAAAGAACGTGAATTCTCATTTCTGGCAGTATCATCTGGTGTGTCTGGGTGGATTGTCCTTGCTGATCCAAATAACGGAATCATCCGTATTATCGCACCTTTGGCGGGTTGCAAAGTACGTAATCACCTTCTCTGTCCTCTTCTTTAACAGAAATGCTTGTAAATAAAGATCACAGACATGTTATCTTTGACAAGGACAGAAGATCACCATGATAAATGATCTCTCGTTTGTTTTTTTTTTGTAGCCTAAAATAGATGAGAAGCACAAAAAATGGCTACACTTGAGAATCCGGCCATCAACTTTACCGTTCTTGGATCCTACAAAGCGAGGAGTCTATGAGAAGCTCAAGTCCAAAGGTCTAGTAGATGGGAGATGGGTATTAGCATTCAGGGACGACGAATCTTGCCACTCTGCTTACTCAATGGTCGCAGATGAGATCAGTCGACAATGCAGTGAGGTAGAAAGAAGGTTAGAGCCATTGTTTGAGCTTGAAAAAAACCAGCAAAAACATTCAACTGTCACTTCTGACACCTTCTCGTCATCAACTTCGTCTTCGTTGAGTTGATGTTATTTTGCATTGCATTTCAAAGTTTAGATGCATGTCATGTCCATTATTCATCAAGCAGCTCTATAGCTCCTCCCTCACAGGGTTTTTTTTTTTATCTTCTTATATCTCTACAATTTTTTGTAAGTTTGTTGTTTATTAATTATTTAAAATTTCTTAATGTAATATCACTGTATATTTTGAAAGAGACATTCGTTAGCGATCCAAGTAGTAGTCGTAGAAACAGTTGTAGTTGTATAACGTAAAAACAAAAGAAAACGTTTGAAGCTTTTGCCATGGAAACTTGTATATTATACAAAGACAAAGGCAGCAAATATGGTAATGAAACAGACGGGTGAGTTTATCGCATCCAAACACATGACAAGAGAGGCACACAAATAATCACAAAAAAGTCAAAGTTACATAGCACTATTTGCGGCAAGAAGTTTTACAAGTAACATAGCTGCATGCCTTTCTGAATTCATGAGCTTATGTTCCTCGAAAGCGACAACAAGTGCTTGATGGGTACTGTAATTTGGAAGCATGCCCCTTTGAACCATTAAACTAATCAACTCACATGCTTTCTTAATATCCCCTACTCTGCAATATCCATGTATGAGCGTATTATATAAAGTCACGTCTGGCTTTAGCCCCGCATCAAGGAACTTATTAAACAGAACAATAGCTTCGTTCATTCTCTGCGCTCTACAATAGCCATGTAGTAACGCACTGCATGTTACAACATCAGGTTGGACTCTAAGATCAGCCATGTAGAACCACAAAAGAAATGCTTCCTGAAAATCCCCCCTCTTTGAGAACCCACCAATCACATCAGTGAATGCTAATGCACTAGGAACACATCCCCGCCGGATAAGCTCACTGATAATTCCTTTTGCTTCATCGACATATCCTCTAACGAGCATGCTATGTATCAAGATATTGTAGGTTGCAACATCTGGAGATATCCCAGCAGATCTCATTCCATCAATAAGCTCAAAAACTTTATTCAGCTGATGTGTCTGCCCATACCCATGCATTAGATTGTTATATGTTACAATATCGGGGACCATACCCTCCCTTTCCAGATTCTGAAACGCAGATTCTGCATCACCGACATTTCCAAACTTGCTGCAAGCACCAATAAGTACTGTATATGTTGTTAAGGATGGCGTGTTTCCGCTTTTCAACAGCGCTCCAAAATATTGAAAAGCTCTATCTATGTTTCCCAATTTACAGTATCCATCAATCATTGTAGTATAACAAACACAATCAGGAAGGAGTCCCAACTCAAAGATCTCCTGAAATGTGGTAGACGCTCTTAGCATGTCTCCTGTGGTACATAATTTTGACAGAAAGCTACTGTACACAAAAATGTTTGGTCTAAGACGAAAAGAATGAATGAGCTTAATGGCTTCCTCTGGTTTTCCTACCTTACAGAACCCATCTATAACAGAACTGACGGATACAGAATCCTGAGAGATACCAAAGAATTTGAGTTTAAACAATACTGAAGTGGCCTCGTTTACAAATCCCGCCTTGCATAATCTATTAATGAAAACTGTAAATGCCACGATATCGGGTCTGATTCCATACTGTTTCATCCCCATAAGCAATTTCCAACTTTTATGGAAATTACCATCACAGCAGTATCTGCTAATGAACAGGCTAAGCACCGCAACATTTAGATGCCTCCCTCGACTAAGCATGAGGTCAACAAATTCCCAAGCTAACTTCAAGCCGTAAATTTGTAGAATTTCCTTAAGCAAGGAAATACAAACCCCTTGTGAAGGAAAAATACCAAACTGATCCATTCGGTAAGTTAGTTTCAGGGCCATGTCTACTTTTCTCTCCTTAACACAGCAATCTACCAGCATGGAAAGCACGGACTCTAAAACCCGGCGATCAGTACGAGTATCAAAAAGATCATTCATAACTAAACACAATGATCTCTCTTCTCCATTACATTTCCTAACCAGATGAAGAAGCAAATCTACAGCTCTATAGCTCATGTTTCCAGACACCAAAATATGAATCATTTGGCTTACAGACCTGCTCGAGTGCTCATGACCAATCCACAACTGTGACCATCTAAAGAAGTATAGAGCAATAGATGCATCCCGAGTCTCATCATACAAATCATCCAAAATCCTAATTACTTTGTATTGATCAAGCTCAATACTGAACCCACTCTCAAAACTCTGAATCCAACTGTGCTTCATAAGAACATTTCTAATTGTTTCGACACAATCATTTGGGACATCAGTATACTTCAGAAACGTATCAAAATCTTCACCAGAAGGTGTACTGGAACAAATTGCGGAACTCGTAACATAATGTCGTGATGCAAAGTAGATTAGCTTACTTGGTGAATCACTCTGAAATCTGGTGCTGTTATCAGCCAACGAAAGAGGAAAAAACGTCCTTGACCAGAAATATCCAAGAGCTTTAGTTATTGCAAACCAAGGATTCAAACCAGAAGACTTGAGGTTATGAATTGAGATTGAAACCCACATAAACAGGACTGGTCACAAACTCACAAGTTATCTGAAAATTGGATACTTTACACATAAATCATGTCAGAGAAGTTTTCAGTTTTGTTTTCTCTAAGATGTGTGAGTAGAAGAGTAACTTACAAATGCTTTTGTCTTTTAAGTCTGGAGAAATAATGGCAACGAGCGAGCAAGGCAGAGAAAGAGAGATTAGAGACGACAAAATTATGATGTGCGATCCCGGTTATCTCTTCAAGAAATTAAACCGGTTTCCTCAAAAATTGGGTTGGGGAGACAGGCCCATATTTGATGGGCTAATGTAAGGCCCAAAAGCAAAACCCTAATTTGGGGGAGTTACGCATATGTAGCTTCTTAAGAAAAAACCCTAGACCTTCACTTTGCGCCTCTCGTCTCTCTGCTTTTAGCTCACCGGAACAAAAATGGTAAATCTTGTTCTTCCGATCCTTGATTCGTAGAGATCCCTTGGATTTGTGCTGATAGATAGCTCTTTTCGGTGCAGGTTTTCAAGAGGTACGTCGAGATTGGGCGAGTTGCTCTCGTCAACTTCGGAAAAGACTATGGAAAGCTCGTCGTTATCGTTGATGTCGTCGACCAGAACAGGGTAAACTATCTTCAATCTTGCATTTCTAGGTTTTGGCTGGATCCATTAGCTGTATCTTTAGGGAAACGTAGCTGTGATTAGTGCTTGTTGGTGGCTTCGTTAATCATGTGACTCGTATGCTTTCAAATTTTGCAATTAGTTCATAAATTAACTCGTTTACACTTTACATAAAGTTCAAACTAGCTAGTGAATGTGTATTTAGA
>OVAP01007924.1:0-10335 GCA_900406295.1 Aurinia saxatilis
ACATACCCGTTAATTTTTCTGTCGAGGAAACTTGCTTGTCATTAAGCATGGCAACCAACATCTGCCATTGTGCATCAGTAAGCCCGCTCAATCCCACACGGTCTGAGTTCTGAATTTGATTAACAGCAGCCACCGAACTGACATTGGAAACGGATGCCGGCTGTTGTTGATGACCACGAGCAGAGGTTGAAGAGGGTCGTGAACTAGTGTTCTGGCTGGTGAGAAGACGTCCTCTAGGCCGAGAACCCCACCACTCAGGATATCCTAGCGCACAAAAACAAGTGTCAGCAAGATGTCCAGCGCGCCCACAACTAGTACATTGAAGACGAGCTTTCTCTTCCTTGGACAAAGAAGGCCGAGAGGCAGTATGCTGAGCATGAGGTGCAACAAAAGAAGATGGCTGAACAGCATATGCCATCGCATCATTCCTAGCTTCAAACGTCCGTGAAGTTGCCTTAGAATCATCTTCTTGGATGAGAGCATTGAACGCTTCATCCACAGTAGGAAGGGGATCCCGAGACAACAGATTGGACTTAATAGACCCAAACACGGTTTCATCCAATCCTTTAAGCAACTCATGCATCCTATCTTCTTCAAGTTCGCGCTCTCTTTCAGCATAAAACGAGCACTTACAAGTTTTTGGCTTACGAAACTCGGCCAAAGCTGTCCATAGTTGCATCATTCTTGCATAATATGCTTCGATAGTAAGACCTTGTTGTCGGCAATTTGCCAATTCCATCTTAAGGCGTTGCACGCGCTGTCCATTCTTCACACAATAGCGACGCTTAATGTGATCCCTAAAGTCACGAGCAACATCCATCGAAGAAAGAGTCGATCACACATTCTCCGCAATACTGACTTTAATCCATCCTAAGACTAGAGNACTGTCCATTCTTCACACAATAGCGACGCTTAATGTGATCCCTAAAGTCACAAGCAACATCCATCGAAGAAAGAGTCGATCACACATTCTCCGCAATACTGACTTTAATCCATCCTAAGACTAGAGCATTATTTGTCCATCAGTCTTCCCAATCCTCTGAATCTTCACTTGGCATCGGAACAGACCCATCAATGAACCCGAATTTCTTTCGAGACTTGAGTGCGTTGCGTAGGTTAGTAGACCACTCGCCATAGTTAGTACCTTTGAGCATCGGCTGAGAAATTTGACAACCAGGGTTGTCGCTGGAGGACAGATCATAGGGTGAGATTCTTCTTCTTTAAATCTCAATAGAAGGCTTAGGAACCGTAGTAATCTTCGAAGCAGCTGTTGATTCATCCCCCATGGTAACGAATTGAGAATCAATGAATCAAAATACCAGAAGAGAATAAACAATAAATAACCGGAAGTCTTGGAACTTGAATAGATTCAAGAAGAAGGAAACCGAGAGAGATTTTTAGAGTATCGGAAGAAGACAACAAAAAAATTTGTTCTTCAAAGCCAAAGAAGACTTCGATAAGAACAAGAAGAAAAGTCTTCGATAAGAATAAGGTTATGTGTTAATCAAAATACGCGGCTTTAGAGAAAATAAATAAATTTAGATGTTTATCGCTCTGATACCATGTCAAGAAAGCCAAAGTATGTAGAAAGGTTTTTTTATTCATATTGTAAGGCCAATAGCCTATATTTATACAGATGAATCTAAGCTAAACCTAGAATATAGAGAATCTATACAATAGGAAATTATACAATTGGGATATGTAAATACAATATTCTAGATACATATTTACATATCGTAATAGAACTCTCACATGATATCTTTAAAGTTGGATTCAAATTATAATTCAAAACACAATTTTATTTTTGGTGCATTGTTTTGTAATTTGCATAGATTTGGTTTACCAAATCCCACCTTTTATATATATATATATATATATATATATATCTACCGAGCAAAAGAAAATTATATATTTTCTACCATGTTTCTTTGAATTGCCAAACAAAATAAACCCCCTAAAAAAACCAATTGTTTCCACTATCATAGCCGTAATCCTAAAAAAAAAATTGAAGGGGTAAGAAATGAAAGTTTCAAAATATGAATAAATGGTAAATACATTTTTAGTTTTGATTTTACAGTTTGTATAACGTATTTCTAATAAAAGTTTTGACTCCGGCTGAAAAATATACTGGCTAGGAAGCTCCGGTACAATGAATTCCATCCCAACTAACATATTTGGAACTAATTTTAGCAGTTCGGTTATGATTCGGTTAACGGTGACAAACCGTCGGCAGAGTTCTGAATTATGTTTCGTCGGTAGAGTTCTGAATTGTATGGAATTAACCGAACATAATTCCATAATCTACATATATTATTAGATATGATGCTTAGTCTTTGTGAAGAAGGAAAAATATGTCGATTTCTGTATTCAGCCTTTGTGGTTATGAAAGAATCATAATCACATGAAGAAATTAAAAAAAATCGGATCTTTGCTTCCATTTGAAAAATGTAAGACACTGTTTTTTTTTAAATGTAGAGAAGAAAGGGAGGCCGAGAGATGAGAGTTGCAGAGGGATTAGCAAAAAAGAAATATAATTAGAGTTTTATATTAACCAAATAGGCTAGATGTTTTAATATATAGGTCTGCATTTTTAACAACTGTATCTATATACATAAAGTTATATTTTCTCTCTTTTGATGAAGACACCTCGTCACTCACATCTGTGTCATATCATTCCAATATTTAATTTTGATAAAATAACTAATTTAATATATACTTTAAATATTAATTACATGTGTAGTTTCAGTACATTTAATTACAGAAAGTTCAAAAGTCATCTATGATATCAATTCTAAAAAGGTAGAAATCATATTAATATTCAATTTAAAAATACAAAATTGTGTATTTTTATTAATATTCATCTTCTGACTTGAAATGAATATATTTATATTGAACTTTTTTCGGTACAAAACTGAAAAATCACACATACGGAAAATTCGTCAATCCGATATTCTTTAAAACACGAGAAAACAAAATAAAATTTGTAAATAACCACAGCTCTTTATCTCCGTTAATTTTCTCACCTTAAAATTCCACTATTAACTCATGTAATCGGGAAGAGAGAAAGATATCTTGAAACCTCGAACGACATTCTCAGATAACAAAAGCATTTAATCGTGTGAAACATATTAGATATCTTACAAAACAAAAATATTAACCATCGATATAACAAACTTGGCAACCATTTCACGATTGATGGCTATTGAAAAACACTAAGTTTAATTTTAAATAATATGTTATATTTATGAACATTTGACTGTATTATATTATACAAATCCTAAACTATCAAGGTTCATGTCAATATATTTAAATATTAAGATAAAAAAAATTGATCAAAATATAATAATATCAGTCTATTTGATATGTATCCTCNTAAAAATTGATCAAAAGATAATAATATCAGTCTATTTGATATGTATCATCAATATACTGTTAATACTCTTCTGTAGACACTCAATCTTTTGAAGTCCCAAACGATGTATATTGAGCAAATTTAAATATGTCGAAAATGAAAATTTTGATCTTAAAAATAACTACAAACATCAAAATGATTAGCAACTATTTCAGATTTGCATGGTGGTAAGAAAAAATATATATTTTAATTTCTAATAGAATATTACACACTGTAATTAAAGATAATTAATTATCTTATCAAACACAAAGATATACTATTGACTTAACCAAGATTCATATCAATAAATATAGGAATTAGAATTATAAATAAACCAAAATCA
Source organism: Aurinia saxatilis (assembly GCA_900406295.1). Lineage (NCBI taxonomy): Eukaryota > Viridiplantae > Streptophyta > Magnoliopsida > Brassicales > Brassicaceae > Aurinia > Aurinia saxatilis. The sequence continues at coordinate 3,735 of OVAP01007924.1, forward strand.
TGATCGCAAACTAAAACAGTGATTAAAAATCTTAGCACAATGACGTGGGGGTAGATATAATGATAAAAATTTCTACTATATCAAATTTACGGTCATACAATACACTGTCAAATAAATGTAAAGCATATGTATCATAAAAAACTTAATATAGCATGAGAAATAATGTTCCAAACTATACTACAATTACCAAAAAATTTGTGGGGTATTGTTATCTCAAGAACAAAACAAATGAAAAAAAAAACAAAATTAACTCATCCCGCCCGTAGCACGGATCAACCCCTAGTTTATAATATATGGGCCACCTTTTCAAAACAATTTTTTAAAGCCCACAGATTGTTTTTAGATTTTTAAACTGAAGAACCGAAAAACCGATATTAATCGCATTTAACCGAAATAATTCAGAAATCTTGGTTTAGTTCGGTCGTTAAATTAAAAACCCGAACTTACCGAAACCGAACCAATTTTTTATTAGGTTATTTTGTTAGCTTTTCTTCAAACCGAACTAACTAAATAATCGAAATAACCGAACTCGCATGCCTATTTGGAATCATCACTATCGATGATACTCTAATTTGTGGGTGTACTTTTTACTTTGCTTCTCCCTATACCGCTTATACAATTTGACCAAATAAAATAAGCATGTGGATCGAAGTAGTGGTTTAAATCTAAACAAGATTGATTTTAACGAATCACATCAAACAAATTTTCTAAAGACAAATAAAATAAAAAATATTTAAAGCACTGATTATAATATTTGGATACATTTGAAGCACTATAGATTATTTTTGAAAAAAATATAATGTGGTTTAGGTGATCGGTGGTGGGATGTGCACATGTCGATTACCGTTGATTTTTTATATACCTGTTACCCGATCCGACCCATACGGGTAACAAAAATTTTGTATCGGTACCGGACCCGAGAAAAATGAGTACCCGAACAAAAGATGGGGTTCACTTTATTCCTTCGTTGTTTTCATCCCTTGTTTTGTTTTTATTACATCTTTTTGTCCTTTAATCTTTTGGTTCAACTATTATTTACAAACACATCATATAAACTATGATATAGTATTATATAATTATGTTTGATTTTATTTGTGTAATTTATAATATAAAAAAACTTTTCCAACCTGCCCGCCAAGATGCAGACTAATAACCTAAATTTAAACATGGTTAAATCAATCCTACAATATATTAATGGAAGTGACTTTGTCCTATGTGTTTATCTATTAATCTGATGTAACTGTGACATGGTTTTTAAAAACAGTTTCCACGTCACAAAATGGGATTTTTGAGAACCGATGTTTGGGAGTAATCACCATCTTCTTCATTTTCCAAGATCTCAATTTGTGTTTGTTAATCTCAGTAAGTCAAAGAATTATTTTTGTTCCCCTTACAATTTCGAACAAATCTGTCTTTTCAATTGTTTATATGGTAAAGTTTTTCATATGTCGATTTTCTCGAACTGTAGTTGAACAAAATTCGATATCGACGACCTTGGATTGAATGGGTAAAATTTTGCATATTTTGATTTCACGTTGTTTTTTATTTTGATTTTCAAAATCTTTACCCAGTAATTGTTGTAGGTTCTTCGTCAAATTTCAGCTATATTGGGTTTATGTACACATGCTTTATTGACGAATTCATATTCGTATTCGAAGATTGTTGTTTGACGAAGCAATTTTTGATTTTTTGTATTTGGTTTCGCAGATGGTTTTTAAAATTTTTTATCTGCGATGGAGCTAGTTGGGCTTTGTTTCTCTTTTTGTTAGCTTCGTTCTCATCGCGACCTCAAGTTCTGCTTTTTTTTTTTTGCTTTTGTTTGAGCAAAGAATGCATGAGCAGGTTTGATTGTGTTTAGGATGTCTTGGAGTACTGATTTTTGGTGAATTTTAGATGCTTTAATGGAGAATTTTTCTTTATATCTGGCGCTGAAGTGTTTGTGGATGCTGTCAAAGTATATTCGGTTTTACAAAAATCAATCAAAACATGATCTCGAGGCACCTTTTCTGATGGGTTTCAGGTAGTGTAGATCAAAGTGTAGTTAGATTATCATCTACGGTTGAGGAAGTTAATGATGATAAGAATAAAGAGTTGAAGTCTCCAGCATTGATTTCGTTGGGTTTGGATTTGCGGATAAGAAGGGCACAAGGGGCTTCCAGCGGGACTGGTCCCTACTGTTGATTATTTTCCTGGAGGAGACTTACCTGAGGTGGAGTTTATTTAGNGGCACAAGGGGCTTCCAGCGGGACTGGTCCCTACTGTTGACTATTTTCCTGGAGGAGACTTACCTGAGGTGGAGTTTATTTAGTTGGTGATAAATCAGGATTTGCAGAGACTGAAAGGAACTTGAGCAAGAAAGGGATGGAAATTATGATGTATATAAGCCTAAGGTTTCAACATGGGGAGTTTTGCCAAGGCCTAGCAACATCTTTAAAACGGTGTGTGATTAGGCCATTGAAAGATACGTGTTATTGCAACGTGATTAGTTGTCCCAGTTACCCAAAAGGGAAACTAACTGCTTGTCCATTGTTGGTAGAATAGGTTCTATAGAACCATTTACTCCAGATATTAGAGGTTGGCATTGTCATGCTCTTATATCTCTTAATCCCCTCCAAACTAGAAGTTGGTGGTTGTCCTGCTCTTATTATGGATATTTCAATTCATTCATGTGTCATTTGTCTACTGTCAAATAGGATGCAACCAAAATGACTTGGTGGCATAGTTACCTATAGCAGTATGTACATTACGAATTGGAGCTACTGTATAAGTTTTGCTTAATTTTCTGAAGTAGGTAGTGTCGTAGTGATTGTCCTTTGGTATTGTTTATTTAATTCATCTCTTTTTGGTGGTCTTTGCTAGATTTATACCCCTTACTAAAAGGTAGATGATAAGTAAAATAAATCTATATCTCCTAGAACACTATGACTCCAAATAATATTTGCAGTAGGTTTCTAAACACCTTGAACCTCTTAAACTGATCCATTCTTGCTCAGGAGCTTGAGAGGCCAATTTTGGCTGTGTGAAATTGTATTCTCTGATGAAAATCTTGGCAATTTTTACTTTCAGTTGGTTTTGGAGTGTAGAGTTTTTTGTTGCCATTCGTGGTAACAAGTCATGCTTATAGAGAGATATACTTTTGTGCTTTTAGTTTGGTGGTGGAAGGACTATCCAACCCGGGGATTCTGTTGAAACCGCTGAAGAGAGGATTGCGAGAGAAGAACGGACAAAACATTTGCTCACTGCTTACAAGGAATCCATCGGACTGAATATTGGTCCCAAACTCAAACTTGAGTGTCAGAAGGTACTCCAGGACATATTTATTCTTCCTTTTTTTTGCGCAGACTTGATACTGAAATCTATTCCAAACATTCACATCATATAAATGTTGGAAGCGTCTAATTTGGATGTCTTATTGCAAAAATTATCATTTAGTGCGTTTGCTCTCAGTGAGAATGCTCCAAGCTTTATCTAATAAGCTTTTAGTCGATGTCTTTGAAAATCCTTTTCTTTCTATGGAGCAATGGATGTGGGTTCAGCTCAGACTGTGATATTGGCTCATGTTTGCTCCAACAAATTCTCATATGATAATATTTTCATATGTACCTTGCCACAATTACTAGAAAAGTTGAAAGTTTATTTGAGTGGCGAAATACTAAGAAATTTTATTTGGCAAAATACTAAGAAAATTTATTTGCTTCAACTATTGGTAGCTGCTTCTATTCGTACTACTGTCATACTTCAAGGCAGCTAGAATTGTTTAGCTCATTGTCTACTTCTTCCCTTGCTTTTGACACTTTTTTTTTTTATAACAGGCAATAGACAAAGGGAACTCACATATGGATTCTGAAAAACTCAAAGAAGCTTTGCCTTACTATGAAGAGGTCATGGAGAAAATTGTTTTTACGGTAATTTCTCCAAGGCTGGTTTTGTACTCCATCTCATACTCTTAGATACATTTGCACATTGCTCTGCTCATCTAATAACAATTTGTATGGTTTTACTTAATTTGTTTTTACTGCATGAGACTTCTTATATACCCATCAGCATGTATGAGGAGCAGAAACTCCAAAAAGCTTTTTGATAATAGTCAACCATATAACTACTTAAATCATATTTAAGAACTTAATTATTATTGTACTATGAATTTCATGACCTGGTTAGGTGGCACTCTATCAACATCTTAGTCCATTGATTTGACTATCTTGAAGATCCATACAATCACGTAAAGAAGCGATCTGTTTGAGAAAATGATTTTAGAATGAGTTTGTATGTTTGCCGTAGTAGATATGGCCATACAATCTCCTTCCTTCTCTTATAAGCTGATCTCTACATCTCATCTTGGCCTTGATGTATTCTATACTCATCATTCAAATTTTCCGCTTCGCAGGAGTTATACGCGGTTTTCTTTTTGCTCTGAACCTTCATTGTTTGTTTTCTTTTTGTCCTTCTCCAAGGTTCTCATTATACTACTGCAATAAAGAAAAGTTCACCTTGCAGTACGTATCAATCACTTCATCAACTATCATCACGTCAATAAGGAAATTCTGTGACTTGAAACATTAGAACAACTTCACATAAATAGAAGCTTCTAAATCTGAAACAAAATCATTAGAAACTCGAATTCAAATAGAGACACACACGGAGAAAGTGGGTAAGAAATTAACTAAAAAACCTGTTTTTTTTTTTGTTTCTGTCTAAAAAACATGTTTTTGCTGAGAAAATCTATGATGTTTTGAGCCCATTATGCTTCTGTTCGCTAGAATCTTCAAGTCAAAGATTTGATCTCCATTTTCACTCACAAGTAAGTCAAAAGAACAAGTCAAAGATTTGATCTCCAAACTCAGTTTATGTAAGTGCAAGTCAAGCAGTTGGTTTTGGTTTTGGGTTTGGTTTAAAAAGATATCCAAACTCAGTTTATGTAAGTGCAAGTCAAGCCACTATTGAAAGGTTAATAAATGCTATACGAACGGAAATTGGCAAAATTTAGTGACAAATAATTATGCATGAAACTGAATTTGGTTTAAGATAATTATTAATTCAAATATTTGATTTGAATTGGTTCGAGTATTTTAAATTTTGTGTAGTTGTCAATTAAAAAAAAAATTGTGTAGTTTGGTATGTGAAAATATGTATTGAATTATAACTGAACAAAAAAAGGTTGGTTCGATTTGGATAACTTCAAATTTAATTTGAATTAATCTAAATTTATGAAAAAAATAAAAAATAAATAAATAATAATAATAATAATAATAATAATAATAATAATAATAATAATAATAATAATAATAGAAATAATAATAATAATAATAATAATAATAATAATAGAAAGACGATAACAATAACAAAAAAATATAGTCATTATTCAGTTACATATAATTTACAATATCAATTTGAGATGGTAAATGTGTGATCAAATATTTATTTCAAAACATAAATAACATAACAACCATGATTGTAGATCATAAATTTGTAAATAATGTTAAAACTAATAAAATAACTCAGCCCGCATGTGCGAGCAGATAACTGAATTTTGGAATATTCAACTATCGTTGAAGTATTATAAATCTATTCTTCTTTTAAATTTACATTCATGAACTATGATATATTTGATACCATAATATTTTGTAATAATAATTAAAATATTTAATATCGCTGGAAATAAACATAGCAAATATTTAAAAAAGACAATAACACATCATCACGACAACATATACTGTTTTTTTAACGGCAACATATAATGGTTAATATATTATACTTAACATAGATATATATAAGATACATTACATGCCACACACGGTGGAGACCGATCATCATTGTGTATAAACTTATGTGGTCCAATTCANTTTATGTGGTCCAATTCATGAAATTTATTGTTCACTATTTATTCTTATTTTGTAAAAGATAAAAGAATAATATTTTATTTTCGCTCACTAAAAGGTGTGGCTTACATGATCGGCTTGTGTGCTTTTTTTTATGTGATCAACTGGTGTGCTTTTTGTTGTTCCCTTGTGCCTCGGGTCGGCGTCTGGTTGGCTTGGCGGTTCTGAACCATGGCACCGAAGTTAGGATCCGATTCCTTCATATACTCGAACATCATATCATACGCCGAGATCTTGTCAGAAAACGTCGCGATAACGTTATCCTGGTCTCGATCCTATGGTCCTGGGACTGAATCCTTCTACGGGCCTCGTCGAGCTCAGCACCGATAGGCGGATCCGGTACAAGTGTAGGCAGAGGGCAGATCGGGTCCCTCGGTCCGTCCCCAATGCGGAGTGAGCCAACGCACGCGACTTTCCCCTTTTTACGGGGAAGAACCTAAAAACAAATTATGGAAAAAAAGAAAATCTTAGAACATAAACTAGTAATTCAAAATGGGTAATTAAATAATGTAATTTTTTTAACCTGGGATGCGATCTGGTTGACCTCTTCAGGAGTGATCTCGGTGGGGGGTGCCATCGACGGTGGAGGCTTGGGAAACCACTTCCTGAACGCGGGAAGTGATNACGGTGGAGGCTTGGGAAACCACTTCCTGAACGCGGGAAGTGATCTCGTTGTGGTACTGCTACACCGTCTTCGAACGCCAGCTGCCGTCGGCCTTCCT
>OVAP01007927.1:0-10334 GCA_900406295.1 Aurinia saxatilis
TCGCAACGTAGCTCACAGGCCACGACTTATCAAGTGGGTCGCGAGCTACATTACAACGTAGCTTGCGGGGCACGATTTTCCTCTTAATGTCCGCGGGCCACAACTCCGTCGACAACGTCCCTCGACACGTCCCGCAAACAAGCAACCATGTGTGGTTCACATAATGGTCTCCATACGAAATTGGCGACCCAAGTGATCCTGTGGGTCCCGATTGATCAACGTTTGCAACCATCGACAATAGGAAGACTCACGATGAATATTTCATATACGTGATCATACTCTTTTTCCATCGGTAAGGTCTTTTCCAACGTGGTTTTCCTTACCAAGGTTTTTAACGAGGTGGTCATCAGAGCACATACGACCCACAAGATTATTGGACAATCTCGTGGGCCCAGAAACATTCCTAGCTAGCCAAATAGCCCAGTTCCAAGTTGTGGGCCCATTTCCATCAAGAGCATAACCCTACGAAGTAATCCGAGCGCTGTCAAGCAGAAGGTGCGAGAACAAGTATATTCATCACATCTCAGAGAAGAGGAAATTATCCCAAAAACGATCAGAGAAAAAGGAAGTTCATCGGAGGAAAGGGAAAGACGGCCCACAAGGAGCTTGGGCCCAAAGGCGGTTTAGGTAGCAGTATATATAAGATCTAAGGTCGAAGGTCTTAGATCAGCTTCTCATTCTCTCAGACCTTGAATTCGCGAAGTAGGTTGTAATCCTTGAGAATTCTATCAATAAAACAACCTCATTTCCTTAGTCTTTTTACATTGCTTTCTGTTCTCTTACTTTCGAGCGGTTCATAGAGATATAGTCGACGATTCCTAATCGTTTCGTAGACAAGTTTTGGTTGTGTGAATTTTCGCCCACACAATGGTCTCACTCTTCGTGCTAGAGGAGGCTGCCTCGTATTGGCTCGCTAGTCTCTCTGAACGTCTAGCCATCTGCGAATCCCAGCAGACGAGCTTACCAAAGTTTTTCCTTGGATTTTATGGTTTATTTGGAAGGCTAGGAATGATATGGTTTTTAATAATAAGAATCAACCACCTTACTATATCTTGAAACTTGTGGAAGGTGAAGCAGTGGTATGGGAGCAAGCACAAATTTCTGAGGAATCTTTCAACTCCATTAATCGGACAGCTTATGTGGACATCGAGACACTCAGGGGGACACAGTGTTTTGTCGATGGCTCATGGAAAGAGACAGATAATGTTTCGGGTATTGGTTGGCTCTGTCAACATGACCAGACAATGATTTTGATGGATTGCCAAAATTTAGGAAGGAGTATTTCTCCACTTTCCTGTGAGTTAGATGCTCTTCTTTGGGCAATGGACTGCATGTTATTAAACCAGAAGTTTGAAGTTACTTTTCTCACGAATTCAACAGAACTAGTGAAGATGACGTTATCTCCTTCTACTTGGCCGGCTTTCAGTGCGTATCTGGAAGTGTTTGGAAGTCTACAGGTGAAATTCTCAAATTTACACCTTATTCCGATCCCACGTGCCTTGAACACCAATGCGGACAAACTGGCTCGGAGTGTTAGATGTCATAGTGCAAATGTGATTCAAGTAAACGTCCATCCTCCGGTTTGGCTTACTGAACCGATATGAGGATTGCTTATGCTGTTTGTGAAAAAAAAAAAAAAAAACTTGAACTTAAAAGATTAAATGATGACTAAAACTTGAGCTGATTGTCCAAACCAAAATTAAACTTTTTATTTTCCACTAAAATCATCTATTAGATTTTTAGAAATGACAGATATTTCAAAAAATTTAAAATTCGATTTTTATTTTGGCATAAATTAGCTTGTAAAATCTGTCATTTCTAAAAATCTAATACTAGCAATTTTCAAAACTTCAACCAAACAATGAACGCAAGGCATAAAGCTAAGCTAAGCTATCATACTAACAACTTTGCTAAAGCAACTTTCCAAGAGAATCACTAACTAAGTCTAAAAATCGAAATTTCCTACATATGGCTGAATTCTAAAAGTTCCAGATTCGAACACTTACCTTGGTTTTTTATTGAAATTGATAGTTGGGTTAGAAAGATGAGAAAAAATCAAATGGATTCAAGCTTTGAATCGATCGATTCCGTTAATGTTTTAGAGAGAAAATCGAAAAGGAGTTTTTTGTTTGTTTAGGAAATAAGAAAAGGACAGTTCGAGGGTTCAAGAAGAAGGGTGCGCGCGTCACTGACACGCGAACTTATCTGCCATTCGATCAATCAGTGTTCTGGCGATCGATCGAATGGTGCCTTGATCGATTGATTCTCACAGTGTTCGATCGATTAAATGGTCGACTCCATTCCTTCCCACGTTTTCCAGGTTTTCCCTTGCAAAATGACTTAAACCAAATTAGAGTAGAGAATAGTAACAATACTTACCTGAACTTTTGCTTATGTTTATGTGTTTAGCTTGACCTTCACCGAGCAGGTGAAATGAGTTGGTTCATTGAATTTTTATCTCGAAGTGGATCAGGTAGTTTGTTTTTAACAATATCCACTGTCAACACAACTGATTCATGACTCATTATAGGATCTCCATCGAAATTTAGTATGGCCTCTTTCTCAAAAGAATGTCATTTCATCGTGCTATTTTGATCCTCGTGATGATTGATTCCTGAAAATTTAAGGGTACTGAGGTTTATTAAAGAATTGAATACCTCCGGTTCTTCTCTATTTTCATCAGAGGAAGCGTCGTTAAAGACTCCTCCACTGAATGTGTCTTGAAGTGCATTGAGAGTGACACTGAAGTCTTTCTTTGATCCTTTGGGCTTGTAACCTCCCTTGCTTATGCTGCTGAGGTTACATGGTGTGTCTAGGCAGTTGAACGGTGAGTACTTCTCGTCGATGATCTCAGAGTTCGAAGTCATTTGGATTCTCCCTACATGTTCTTCATTATTATGCGATCGATCGGTAAGTTCTTGCGTTCGATCGATGGTACGTTCATTTTGAATTTTATGAACTCCCATCATTCTGTAATCAAAGGAGAAGCAATCTTCTAGACCTGTATCATAAAACTCAGAGGAGACATTAGTTTTTAAACGTGTAAAGGGAGTGAGTGTTACTTTCTTAAGTTCTTCATTTTTGCGCTCAAGGTCCTTTATCCTTTGTTTGAGTGATGTAATCTCCTCATGTTTTTCCTTGATCTTTCTGTCTTTACTCTCCAGAGTGTGTTCATAGTCTTCAAATGCTGTATATGTGACAATACAATTAGGTTGAGGCAAATTAAAGATATTCATAAGTGGTAAGGTGAAAGAGCTTGGATCATGTGGGTTGAGTTGTGCTGTTTCCTCCTCTTCAAGTTCAGAGGATAGGCCTCGTTCCTTGATCAGCCTTACGGTCTTTGCTCGCCCTTCACCTATTCTACTGAATCTGTCTTCTATCCTGGCTTCTGATTCTTGCATCATCTTTTTGATTCGTTGATAACATGCAAATGATATCTCCGGTAACTCCTCAGTACAGGAATATGGATTCCTTGTGCATTATATAGCTATGTTGTCCATTCTGTTTCAAGAAAGGAAGTATGCAAAGATTGAAAATATAAATATGCTAAAAATAAGAGATAAATGCAAAACAAATGCAGAAAGGGAGATTCTTAGTCTGGATTCTAGCCTGAATTTTTAAGGTAACAATAATAAATCAATCTTTCCCCGACAACGGCGCCAGAAAACTTGATGGGGATTAGTTTTCGCCCAAAATATTTCCTTCAAGCGCACAAATCTCGCAGTAGTACTTAAGGATCATATCCAAAGAGAAAGGAATTTCTACGCTGCAAGCTTAGTGGTTTCAAATCCAGCTAAGATGCAAATATGAGATTTGGTGGTTTTGATCGATCGAATGAGATGTCAATCGATCGATCGGAACGGTTTTTAATGAAAACTAAGAAACAACTGATGCAAAATGAAAACGGTTTAATGCAATTAATCTAAGTGTTGAGAATAAGNGAATGACTTTTAATGAAATCTAAGAAACTACTGATGCAAAATGAAAACGGTTTAATGCAATTACTCTAAGTGTTGGGATAAGGTATTTCTCTAGAAACACAGACCGAATTATTCAGATTTGTGGGCAGCCTTCGTATTGAAGTCTTCCTGACCCAATCCCATTCAAACATAAAGCACATGACCTCAACAAAGGGGCAGTCCTGATTTTAACTAACGGATTGATATGTCAACCATACACATGATTCTCTGGTCGAGATCCCACATGTATAGCTTATCATTTACTCGTCAGATCTTCTACCTAATGGTGTTTTAACGAAGAGAATCTATAATGAAAAGCTAGGTGATCAAGCTAATAATTCTCAGTTAATTCTAGTAAATATAAAGTTCTTTCAAATGACCAGCAAACAATCTATCTACCAAACCATGCAACTATGAAAAACCTTGATCCCAACGATCAAATTACTCTAACATAAATGAAAGAACCATGAAGAACAAAATAACCATGCAATATATAAAAACAGGGGTTCAAATACAAGAGATTATCTCCCCTACCAACTATAGAAGTGAAAAAAATAAAGATTTTGAGAGTTTTTTAAGGTAAAGTGCTCTCTCCTAAAGTTTAGGTAGAATGGAGAGGCACAACCCTTTTCAGAGAGAAGAGGTCTCTTTATATCGAGGGTGGAGGACGTCTGAGGGCTTCAAGGAAGTGATAGAATCAATCAGCTGGAGAGAATCAGAATATCTGAGTTTATCTCTTCTGATCGATCGGTCGCCGTAGGATTCACCGATCGATTCGCTCAGTAGATATCCATTTCGTTATCTCTGAATCTTCTCACATGCTTCATGTTATCTTCAGATATTGCCCGAATATATGGAGTGATCTCACAGAGTTTCTAGAAGTCTTCAGTAGTTATCTCTCTTTGGTCGATCAGTCACACTCATGATCAATCGATTGGGCCTAAAGGGTTATGGGCTTCAGAAGGCTTCTCTTAAACGGGCTGTAACTTCAAGGCTTATTGGTCGAATGACTTGATTCCAGGCCCATGTGACAGCTAACTCACGTGGCTTCCTTGTCTTTAAAGTTCATTTCGATTCAATATGTATATCATCTTCACCTGGGGTCCTGTTCCCGCGCCGGATTTCTGATATGGGCGAGAAATGTCCACCGTTGTACCTAAAATGCTTATTTCATCGGAAAATACTTTGAAAACATAAAATGGTGAAAATCATAACTTTAATTCTGAAATCATTTTGGTTTTATTATCAAAAGTACTTGAAATTTATAGTAAAAAGTGGCAAAATATCAGTCCTATCAAAAAGGCACTGTACAAGGTTGAATTGATGTGCAATGATGCTTATTAAATAGACAAGTTTACAATGTTGGATATGCCGCCAGAGGATACTGTTGCAGTTACTATTTACAAAAGTGTTGGTTCTACGGTCTATACATGATCTTCTTCGACATCGTTGTCTGAATCTGAGATGCAGCACTCGAGTTTGTCTCCTACACCATCGTCTAAATGAAATCAGCGTGTGTTTTTTTAAAGATTAGCCATAATCTTTTTACATTGCCTTTTTGTGTTATTATTATTATTATTTATTTTGTTTTAAACTCTTATTTAATGTGGTTTTTGGTTATTTATTTTTTCGGGATGTTTTTTTATGAAATGATAGTCAAATTCACGTCAAAGTTATGAATGGGATTTTGTTCATCTATTTTTTTTCATCATATATTGAAGAAGATGATGTGAATCACCTATAAATTATGGGGTTGCTTATATATATATGTATAAAACTGCTATGGAATACATTAGTACAATCATGTTATACCTTTTGAAAGTAATAAAAAAAATTGACAGTAAAAAGGTAAGATATATTTTGGTTCCTATCATAACTCGAGAAATCTCTTTAATATATATCCTTAACAAAAAAAAAGTAAAATTTTCATAAAAATCATAATGATCTTAAAATATATGTTGAAATATAATTATTGGGTTAATTATTAGAAATTGTGTCGGTTTATAAAATATGTGTATATATATATATATATATATATATAAATATATGTACTAAAAAAATATTTTGATCCTATTCATATTGTCTTTTAACATTATGGCTCATCTATTAACTGATGTCATTCGTAGAAAATTAGGAGGTGTTCCTGTTTTTTATGTGTCAACGCTAAACCCTTACATTATCAACTGGAAGATTCGTGTGAAAATTATAAAGATATATGAACACTTTGAGAATCTTCGCTATAAAATTAGTATTATTTTAGTCGATATTGAGGTATTCGATTTACATTTATCGTTATTAGTTAAAAACATATATCCTCTACTAATTATTTGAGAAGGCACATTATTGAAATTGTCCAATGTATCATCACCTGATAAAAAATCCATGTATTACTATGCTGATGTGAACGACTATGTCAGCAAGCTTTCCTCCCAAATAAGCAATAGAACACCACGTCAACATAGAATTAGGGTTCATCTATAGAGTTGGGGATTTCTCATAGAAATCCCCAATTTTTTACAACTTTCTCAATACAAAAATTGGATCGCACAAATCACCTCTCCGAAATCTCTGACAAGAAATTAATCAAGTGCTCTTTTCAGTTTCTTCTAAACACTCACAAAAAAAAAAAAAAAAAAAAAAANACAATCGGCTCTTCTTCCCGAGGATTTGCTCACGATTTGTGTTTTACATCATGGGTATGTCGAGAATAGTTGACGACGCAGGCTGTGTCGATTGTTGTTTTGAATTCTACAACTAATCCATTTTTCATACTATCCACATTCGTGGAAAGTGGTTGGTTGATGATTGTTTGTTGAAAAATTGTAGCTTTTTTTATCTTATGTTTCTGGGTTATATATGTTGCAGTTGTTGATGCGTTTTGTGGAAAATGGATCTTGTTGCTTGAATAAAAGATGCATTTGAGAGACTTACTAAGAAACATAAGCTGTATCACTCGGATTCTCGAGTTGTTATCGATGGAGTTTGCCTCTCAATTTCGTGAATGAGAAAACGAGTTTGTGAGAAAGCTTGGATGGTGGTAGCTACTTTGGTTATTCAGATTGATTTTTGTTCTCAATTGTTATGTATGATGGTAATTCAGAAACATGGCTAAAGACGAGAAAATCACGGAACCATGATCGTGTCTACGGAGTCGCTTAATTTGCTTTGATCGATGAAAATCCAAACATGATTCCGAGAGTATGGAATTAGCGATTCTTTGAATGGTTATAGGTTCAGTCTCTCTGGTTAGCAGAGTGGAACCCTGTAGAGAAGGATCTTTACTTGAAGGAAATCAAAATCTTTGGGAGCAACGGGTACTTGATTTTGGTAAACTATTATCTTCAAAACGCAAAACATGTATTTACATCTACCATGTTTGTCCATGATGTTTCAGCTGTCTTATTGCAAGAAACCTACTTTCTGGCTTGAAGAGATGCTTAGATGTGTACGATTACTTGGGTGAAAACGAAGTTCTAATGCCAAGAAAATATATGAACAAAAAATCAGCCAGAAATAAACGTGCAAAACAAAATCGTGTTACATTGAATGACTAACAAAAGCTGTTCAAACATGCAATTCACAGAACGTAACTAACAATATTATAACTTGGTTAACAAACCTTTGCAAGTTCTGTTTACGCACATCTATATGCTGCAGTTCTAGGGATGATCTGAGGAAAGAAAGTAAAGGAAGGCGAATGGCTTTATTTATTTACTTACAAGTTAAGAATCCAAAAGTTAAGGAGGAAAATCGAATGGTATATTACCTTAACTCTGTTTGGGGTAGTTATGATTGATATAGTTCTCCTCAAACTATGAGGAGAATTTGTGTGTATTTGGAATAATTTATGAGACTGATTAAAGCTTTTTATGGCTCAACAAATCAAAGACTTATAGCCACGCTACAAGTTTCCGAAGAGATTGTAGTATAGTTAGTAGGGTATCAATCCACTCGGAGGAGGAGATTAACACTTTGAGCACATTAACATTTAGCTATGCTAAAGCAATCAAGAAGGTTCAAACAAGAATTTAAACAAACAATAAAATGACTGACAAGCAAAGTGAAGCTAAACTTAAAAGAAATCGACAAGAGAATGAAATTGGCCTTCGGGTAATGGTATTATCGATCATGCAAGAATAGATAAGACCTTATGATAGGTTAGTCGTTTACAAATGAGACACCATCCTAGGAAAAGGAGTAATATGTGTAGCTTGACCCAATCTCTTTGTGTCATTATTTTAACCATCATCCTATGATGATCAAGCAAGAAGAACGAGCCCAATATACCAATAAGTATTGTACCCAATCTCTTGGTGCATGGTCTACAAAGCAAAACACATGTCAATTTCAATCAAGTATCTTATCAAGAATCAAGCCCTTGGAAACATGAATAAGATGACAAGCAACAAGTCTCCTTTGATCTCTCACAAGAGACTAGCATGAACTACCTATGAATAACATGTTTAAGGAAATAAGCATTCAAAGACATCTTGTCTAGTTAAGCAAATCATCAAATACCCTGTATGTATGGGAGCTATTGATATATACCTCATTGATCTCTAAAAAAGGGACAGCTTTAATGACTAACACAAGACAAGTCTTGGTTCAAGCATTCCAACAACAAGATGAGATGAAGCCTATAATCTATACCCTATTGATCTCTAAAAAGGGACAACTTTAATGAAACAAGAAGCTAAGATAAACCAAGGAAAGCTAAAATTCTAATTCATTCAAGAATTACAACAAACACCTTGTGGGTGTGTTGAAGCCTAATCTATTTCTCCATGATCTCTCATGTGACTAGCATTAATGACCATTAAAGTTTAGCTAACCTGGGAGACTGACCATTTTCAATCAAGATATAACATATTCATGCACAAATCTACCAAAACCCTTAGACCAATTATATGACTACTCTCTCATGACAATGAAATTCATTGAGATTAAACAAATCATAATAAAAAATAATAACGATAAGATAGATGATTTTGGAAATACAAATATCAAATCTTTAAGCATAAAGCTCAAGATTCTAAAGTTTACAAGAAGAGAGAGAGTTCTAGGTGTTTTCTATCAATGATATAAGATAAAAATCCAGCTTATCCTTACAAATTGACAGCTAATAGGTATTTAAAAGATAAGATAAGAGTTTGGTCAAAAGAGATTAAGATAAGGTCAACAAATGAAGATGATGATCTGCCTGACCAAAATATCAGGTACCCATATCGGGTACCACACGATATTTTTTCACAGGGGAAAGTCGATTTTCCAAGCCATCTTTTGTTCACCAATATCGGGTACCCATATCGGGTGGTACCCGATATTTTTGCACAGGGGAAAACTTGATTCCACGAACAAATCTTCAGCCTTCAATATCGGGTACCCATATCAGGTGGTACCCAATATTTTGGTGCATGGAGTTTTATCTTGGCTTTCTTCACTTCCTTGACTCCTCTCTTCCTCACTTGCTTATCCATTTGGTCCTTAAGCACCCTCCATGTCCATTTAGCTCCAAAAGGACCTAAAACCATGCAAATATGCAATGCAAATGCAAGAATGCAAGACAAAGTCCTAAATGCAATCTAAAATGTACAAAGTGAGTAAATATGCAACAAACTAACACAAATTCACAAGAAACGAGGCTAAAAGACATCTAAAAAGTGGGTAAAAACATGCACAAAACACCACTCATCAACTCTCCCAAACTTAGCCTTTGCTTGTCCGTGAGAAAACAATAAAAAATTAAGTGGAAGGAATAGTTTGAAAGTATGGACTCAAAACAATCATAATAAAAATCCTTAAACATTCAAGACCAATTCGAAGTAATTCTAGCTTTTCACAAGGGAATACTCTACTCATTCATGCTCAAGCAAATATAGCACATCTTCTATAATGCATCAACAAGCTTCATATCGGCCTTCCATTTAACATTCATTGAGGTGTTCAAGCGCGGTCTCAAGAATGGACAAGTGATCAACAAGTTTAGCTTGGTAATGAGAAAGGATTCAATGATTAGTGGAGGTTATTGCTTAGTGACTTATCTTGAGATAAACATTACTCAAAGCCTAAAAACAATTGAGAAAAGATGTGTTGATGCTATGAGTTTTTCTTCCGTTATACCCGTTCCCAACTCTCAACAACACTTATTTCTCTCAACCTCTCACTCTCTTCTTGATTCCTTTTCCCTTCTTAGTAAGTTGTCTTTTTAACTAATTAAGACCTCGACAACTACAATGTATCAATGCAGTAGTCAAGGATCGAATCCACAAGTCCCACCTTCTACACTATGTCTTACTAANCAAGGATCGAATCCACAAGTCCCACCTTCTACACTATGTCTTACTAAACTATATTATCAAGCTAAATCGAATGCAA
>OVAP01007929.1:0-10333 GCA_900406295.1 Aurinia saxatilis
TGTATGTTGAACTATGATCTTTTGCTTTGGTTTATTGTATTAACTTTGTTTATTTAGTGACCATATTTGCAGAAGTAATACCAGATCAGACTAATGAAAAATCTAAAGACCAGTTAGTAATACAAAGACATTCATGCTAAGTTACGAGGAACCGAACGGTTGGAGCTTATTGCACATCTTTAACGTGATCAGTGCACTAGGATTTGATTCTTCCATTCATGCTTGTCAGATTCAACAAGTAAGAGAAAGCATTCATTACTCTACATTTCGAAAAAGTGGACTTGCTTTTTGAAATAGTATTGGGGGTGTACCCATACTATTAGAACCTTAAAAAAACGAAAAAAAAGAGAAACAGAAAATCTCAATACGTTAATGTAATTTATTTTTTATGTATAGTATTAAGTGTTACTCAAGTCTGGGGGAGAGTAGTGAATATTTCTATTCAAGTGTACGTTTGGCAAACATCGAATGGGAAAAGAGTCTAGAATTTTCAAAGGCATTGAGATCGGAAGGAGAGACAAGCTATGAAAATGGCATCGGCTTTGTAACAAGGCTGTGGGTTTATTTGGAATTCTAAGGAAGTCTTTGAAGAAGTACATGGTGGTCTTGTTTGGATTGCTTTTGTAGATTGTGGCCTACGGGATGACTAAGTGGTGCAGGGCTTAAAGGGAAGGTGAGTTCAGTTGTTTTCAAACTTCTTTCTCAGTTTTGTTCTGAGTTTGCTTGAGGGCAAGCAAATGCTAAGTTTGGGGGAGTTGATATATCGTGGATTTTATGGTTTTTAGCCACGATATAAAGTGTTTTATCTAGTCTTTTTTGTGTTTTTCTAGGCTTTATTAGTATTTACAGGTTATAGCATGCATTTCGTTAACTTGGAGCTTTTTAGAAGGTTTATGGAGCAAAAGGGATCAAATGGAGTGGAAAACACTTGGAAAAATTCGGAGAGAAACAAATTTGGAAAATTTCACTAAGGGTGTCGATTGACACGAGTCGCGGATTTCACCAAAGCTCAGCAAAAATGAAGAATTGCAGCTTTGCCCATAAGTTTATTAAAAGTTCACAGAAGGCCCAAATCGTGTTTTGGCTGTATAAATACTTGTTTTTAGGTTTAGTTTTCACATATCTTAAATTCTATTAAGACTTAAGCAAGGAGTTTATTCCAGAGCTTTTAGGGAGAAGAAATCTCATTACTCTGCCAGTTAGAGAAGAATTTCTGAACCCTCTTAATTTATTTTATTGGAATTCTCTTTTCATGTTTACTTCTTTAATCATGTTGACTATTTCAGTTAATATATGTGAGTAGTTTGATTGTTAGGCTTATGGTAATTTTAGGGTTTATGATGGATATATATTTTAGGATAATTGTTAGAGGAATCATATGTAGTTCTTCATCTAAGATTGTGTTTAATGCTTGTTCTAGCTTGATCACATAGAAACTTGATTATAGGTTAATTAATTGATGTACAACATAATTAATTGCTAGAATTATTTTAGATGAGAAAAATACATATATGCAAAAAAATTTGGTTTAGGGATTTTGTGAACCAATTGAACTTAGGATTAATGCTTGTCTTTGTTTACAGAATTTGCAAAGAAATTTAGGATTCTAGGATTTAGACATAGATAATCTTCGCAACGACAGTTGATTGATTTTACATTAGTGATTCATGTTCTAGGATAATTCTTAATTATCCTCTAATTAATATCTTATTTATGAATTTCAGACTTCTCAAGGAATTACCCATAGTCTAGCTTTTGTTTTATTGAATTTAAAAACCCATTCTCCGCAACTTTAATTAATAGTTTTACATTATTCATATTTATTTAATCTGCTTAGTAAAGTTTTAATTCTTAAATCTATAGGCAACTTAAAGACTCTGTGGATTCGATCCCTAAATACTACAGCTAATTAACTGTACTCTTGCATTTAGCTCTTAGGGTAAATTTGAGCATATCAAATCTGAAAACAATCAACACCTTAGTAAAATTCAATATTAAATTATATTTTAATAGAAAAATTCAATATCACGAATTAGGAAAAAATATATATTCAATATTGAATTTAGGGAAAAAAAACATCAAAACCGTGATATTGAATTTTTCTACCAAAAACTATTAGTTGAATATTATTGGTTGAACCATTTAGTTAGTAAAATTCTACCGTGATATCAAAACCGTGATATTGAATTTTTCTACCAAAAACTATTTTTCTACCTTAAATCTTAGTAAAATTCACTATTAATTTATATTCTTGGTTGAACCATTTAGTTAGAACCAAACCAGATAATTAATGTGACTAAAAATCGGTTATAGCATTAATTGCTGAAATAACCAACATCTACGTACCCAAACCAAATGCAATAGTTTTATCTCAAAAGTCGAGCATTGGAGATATCGAATAGGTTTCAAGAAGCGATAAAAGTAGAGGTGATTGGAGCATAGAGCCAGAGGCGATGAAATCAGAGAACCAAAACTGCAGTGAGGTGGAAGCCGCTGCAAAGGAGTGGCTCCTGATAATTGTATTGTGGATTGTAAAATCAATCTGATGAAAATAATATATATAGAGGATTTCTTAAAAAATTTAAATAATAAATTCTACCAAAAATCCTACTTCAAAAATATTAGTTCTCAATGTATTTCGTCAGATTGATATGTTATTATGTACAACCATCTTTTACGTGGGTATATCATCCAAACTATTAATATTTGTAGCTATCACATTTTTGGCAAAAGATGTTTATAGATCACTAAAATCATTAATCAAATTGCAAATCCAGTATAAGACTAGTCCACTAACTCGAACATCGTCGTTATTGTCGGGCATGGTCTATTAATAATACAAAACGCATCACCAATCAACCGATTTGACGCACCCAAACATATTAGTTATTAGTTTACTTTCTGATAACTTCCGAGATTAATTCCAACATGCTATATGATTTATAATTAATAGAGTGGGGAAGTTTATATTAAATCGGATACCTAGGTCCTATCAAGATGTTAATGTCTCTTTTATATACTATCTTCGCCCAATTATAGATCTGATGGGCACATCATAAGATTTAAATACTAGTCTAAATTGTGGGTTAAAGAAGGCGATAAAGATCACGTTATATGTTTAAGTTATGTGACTAATAAAATAGACGAATGACTCGGATAGACGTGGACAGCCCTTTTGGTATTTTTCTACAATTCTAAGATATAATTTAATTTGTGGTTGTGTGAAATTGTTTTTCCAATAAATTGAACATTCTCATTATTTTTTTGACTAAAATTATATATTCTTGTGGTTATTGGCGTAATCTCAAGAAATGTATGAAATTTATAATGGAAATTTTCTTTTTTTTTTTCAACTAAAATATTATTGCAAACGGAGATGAGATATTTTGTGGGATACGATGTAAAAAACATCGCCGACAAACACATAAGATGTTCCGAAATTTAAGTCGACGGATTCATAGATCTCCAATAATAAAAAATTTAATTAAAAATTCTGTTAAATATTAGAAATATAATTGCATCGGGCAATTGGTATGACAATATTTGGAAAATCGGTATTTGTTAGACTGGTGTTTTGAAATAAAATAAACAAATTGAATGAAATAAATCTGTATATTGGTTACTAATCTACTTATAGAGCTTCATAAAAATAAAAATAAAAACTGTTGAACATCCCATCATCTCCTAAAAAATACATAAAATGGAGTAATCAGTTGTTGCAGCGAATTGATGTTTGTTTATAACACTTTGCATTTGTGTAACAAAAACAAAACGAGACAAAAATGATCGCTAAAGTATTAGTTCATAACTACATTTATATACATATTGACTCTTTTTTGGGTCAAATGATCGCTAAGTTATTAGTTCATAAAAACATTTATATACATATTGACTTTAAAAAGTTCTATCAGAGATTTATCATGTTTATTTCTGATGTATTTAAAACCTTGTGCTCAAACTATTACGTCGGCAAGTATAGAGCACAAAATTCCAAAGCCAAAGAGAGTTTGGAGATTTGCTCAAGTGGTTGAGACACCAGCAATGCCTTCATATCCAACTCTAAAGTTGTCTGATTTTTTCCCCACCATATATATATATAAGTCGCTTATTCAGAATATTTTCCATTTTATTTATTGACTTCAAATTTAAAGCAAAAATTAAATCAATAATTCAGAAAAGAATGCATGTTTCCAAGCCTGTATACGGTTGACAATAGTTCATGGAATCCATGTAGACACTCGACATGATTTGTATACCCTCTAAAAATAGTTTTACAATTTAGCATTAATTTATCTACCTAGTTATTTATATTACATATAATCATAACATATTAAGTGTGTTCTGATTAATAAATAGATTGTTTCATTTAGTTTTTTATATGTACAAAACAGTAATCCTAAATTTAATAAATTTTAAATTAAGAATTTATATTCACGCATGAAGTAAATCATCAATAAATCCAAATTTTAATATTTTTTAATAAAAACAGAAAATGAGGAAGTGATAATTTTATTTCCATGCTACCAATGGTAATAAATAACTTGAAAGTTAGCTCTATATTTTATTTTTTCATTTATTTTCTCCTTTTTTTTTTCTAAAAAACTCAACAACCACCGATTCCATTGTTTGACTTTCTGGCCGATTTTCGGCGGTTCTTTACTGTCGGAACCAGTCAGATCTGTCTCTCTTTTTATGCTCTTCATTTCTTTAGCTAGTTTGGATTACAGTTAAGGAATGTCTCGAGAAAATTAGATCTGAAGATTTAGATCTTTTTCTGTTAATCTAGTAGTCTTAGCTACGGATATTTTGATTTAACTTCTCCGGTCCGATCTAGTAAGTTTCGATCTTGAATTAACTTGATCAAAACCGCAAAGTCTTAATCTCTACATATTAAATGATTACCCGATTTTACTTCTCTTGCAAAAAAAAATTTGTACGGTTAGGCGTCAATCATTATCCGAGGATCAATTATGTGTTTGGCTAGACTTAACAGTTAAAAAATTCGTATTGTGAGGAGTTCAATTAGGGTGTTTGATTAGAATTTGGGGGTTTTGCTTTATGTGTTTTGGTATGAGGTTAAAATCGGGATGGGGTTGTGTATGTACTCCAAAATCCTCTTGAATGTGTAAAAATATTAAAAATATTAAATTCTTCGTCCGCCGATGATGGATTTTTCTCTGTAAAAAAAAAAACTTGAAAAAGAGTCGATGTTCAATCAAGTTTGCAAATATCTTATTGTTGTATAAAAACAGAGAAAAATACATCATACGTCCGCCGATGATGTATTTTTCTCTGTTTTATAATATTAGTGTAAAAAAAAAAACTTGAAAGAGAGTCGATGTTCAATCAAGTTTGCAAATCTCTTATTGTTGTAGTTGATGGAGTGTTTGGTATTTGAATATTTGGTTGAGTTTGATTCTTTAAAAAAGAAAGTTGGATAACATATATAAATTTATTAAAAAATCAGAATATTGCGTCTAAATTTGGCCATATATTATATATGTATGTTAGGCATAAATTTTTCTATTATATAGATATGCTATGAGGATTGGATTTCACTCCCGAAGATTGATAGCACAAAACGGTTAAGTATTTTTACAAAATATGAGTATGAATCACGACTTGGATGTCAATCCTAATATCTAGACATCACAAAGATAGATTGCTCGTCGTCGTCAAGCAATCAAAACCAACATCCTTTTCGATAGCTATCGTAACTTTCAGCCGGAATATCAAAAGGATTATTTGGGCTTATGAACCCTCGAGAAGACTTAGTCTTTCGATCATACAAACATGAAATTGAACCACCAAGGATTCAATTTCACACGAGACTTAGTCTTTCGATCATATGAACATGAAATTAAACCAACAAGGATTCAACTTCATACGAGACTTAGTCTTTCGATCATACGAACATGAAACTGAACCAACAAGCGTTCAATTTTATACGAGATTTCATCCCGCGAGCTGTGATGACTCAGAGGCCGCACGTTCACATCACGAGCATGTTCCACGACCCGTGGCGGCTTCCCGGGTCACACACTGCTCTCGAAAATGTGTTCCGTGACCCATAGAACCTCACGGTCGCTCATTGACATCACAAGCATATTCCACGACCCGTGGAAGCTTCACCGGCCGTACATCGCTCTCAAAAACGTGTTCCGCGACCCGTATAACCTCACAGATCGCTCAATGGCATCACGAGCATGTTCCACGACCAGTGGAAGCTTTACGGGTCGCACATTTCTCTCGAAACTTGTCCCTCCATCTGTAGAACCTCACGGGTCGCTCATTGACATCACAAGCATGTTCCACGACCTGTGGAATCTTCACGGGTCGCACATTGCTCTTGGAAATGTGTTCCACGACCCGTAGAACCTCATGAGTCACTCATTGACATCAAGAGCATGTTCCAGGACCGTAGAAGCTTCACGGCTCGCACATTGCTCTCGAAAATGGCCAGTAAAACCTCACGGGTCGCTCATTGACATCACAAGCATGTTCCGCGACATGTGAAGCTTCACAGGCGCACATTGATCTTGAAAACATATTCTGCGGCCTGTGAAACCTCACAGGTTGCTCATTGACATTACGAGCATGTTCCGCGACCTGTGGAAGATTCGCAGGTTGCACATCGACAAGTCCTTTCCACACGACATCACGAGTCGTGATGCATTATGGATTGCAAATCAACATTTCGACATAATTCCACGGCCACGACAAGTCGAGTGACTTAATTCCAACGAGAACATTCGATTCGTGAAGCAGCCTTAACTCATATCAACACGAAATTCGACCCGCGTGATTAATTGGCAATCCTACGAGTCCGATGACACTCCTAGAAAACTAAATGGCCCAATACTTTCTTTACGGGCTGATCTTCAACCGTCGGACGAAGCAAAGGCCTTCGGTGAGAATCATGCACCGACAAGATGGAAAATTCGAGAATGCTACTACAAAAAAGGAAATTTTTCTTTGTCTCTTGCGAAAAGGAAACCTTCTCGGAGCATATCGGAGAAATGGAAGTTATCCCGAAGAATATCGATGAATTGTAAACTGTCCGAGAATATATCGACAAGAAAACGGAAGGCGACCCATGACCAAAAGAAAAAACCCTAGTCTTAAAACATTTAGCTAGGAGTACAAATAGAACCGATCGTCCTAGGTCATAATTTATCTTTCAATTCTCGCATCTTTTGAGCTCTGCAAATTTTTTACTCGAGAGTTTTATCAATAAAACGACCTACTTTCGATCTTGTTCTTGATTTCTTTTATTTTTAATCGATTTATACTTAGAAAATCTGATGTTCCCTAAAAATTTTATGACAAATTTTGATTGTGTAAATTCAAGCTCGCAGATATACGAACTCTTCATATATGTGACTGGTAATTTTGTTTTCTTTTAAACCATCAATTGAAAATCACTCTACACATTTTACATATATCAAAAAAATTAAAATCAATAAACTCTATTTAAATTTTATTCCAAATAACCCCTTGGACTATGTATGTAAATAAATAGATGAGAAATTTTTAAAAATACCTCTTTCAATATGCCCCCTTTCAAAAATACCCCCATTTACCCTTTTCTGGATTTAGAGTTTATTTAAGGTTTAATTTAGGGCTTAAATCTTGTAGGGTTAGGATTCAGTGCTTTACAAACTATTTGGGTTTATGTTTGAGGTATTAGGGTTTATATTTTAGGAGTTTTGGATTTATTAAGGATTAAAGGGTTTAGAATTTTAGGGTTTAAGGTTTTAACCCTAAACCCTAGATTCTAAACCCTACAACCCTACAAAACATTATAGAATATTTTAAAATATTAAAAATGATAATTTAGATTGAATTTAGATTGAAACTAATATATTTTCAAAAATAGCCAAAAAAAGAGGTATTTAAAAAAATGTGCTTTTCAAAAAGGGCATTTTTAGATTCTCTTAAATAGATATGTCCAATCATTCACAATGAATTGAACATATTTTGGTAGCATGCATATTTAACAAAATATAAATAAATGAAGAAAAGCTAAAGGTGAAATGGAGGTTAGGTTAATCACGCGGTGGCGGGAGAGTAACTCTTCGTTTGATGGAGGAGTCGCCATGTTGGTCGAGGCCAGGGATCAACTCTCCCAGGCATATAATTTATTCTCTTTATCCGGTGGTCACATAGGTATGAGTCTATTGCTTACGACCCATTTGAAAACCCGGACGGTAGCCTATCCATAGGTTGCCCTTTCTCCAAGGTTATTAGTTTCAGACTCCTCCATAGGTCCGGAGATGCACCCTAAGTTATCAAAAAAAAAAAAAAAATGGAGGTTAGGTTAGGTGCATATCGTAAACTAACCTCACTTGGATGGTACTATGCAATTCTACTAAATTCCTTCACTTTGTTTATTATACGCATATATACATTTCACAAGTCTACTTTAGATAATTCACATAAGAAAATTATAGATCCGATTAATCTAAAAATCCCATAATCATACTATATGCAAATGTTTCACATATATATATCTTTTCTAATTTTTTTTATTTGCCAAAATGACTACAAATATTTCATATTTGAGTTTCCAACTCAAACCCCAAAATCAACATTTCAAAAGATATTCCAAACATCTTATTATATAAAGTTAAGTACGTTAGACATGAGTTCGACACATAGACGATACTTAAAATTTATGAATGATTCACGTGTCACTAACAAAAAATATATTTCATATTGTTTATTATTTATATTTTTATAAATTTGATTGACCAGAAAAAGATAAAAATATTTCCAACTATATTCTAAACAATATATTAAAAAAACTAAAGGGGGGGGGGGAATGTATGATAAAAACAACTAAAGAAAAACAAAATATCCAGTTAGTTTAAGTGTGCTATGTGTTTGTATATGAATCGTTGTTTTACAATAAAAAAAAATTGAAAAATAAAAATTTGGATTTTCAAAAAAAACAAAAAACAACAATATCCTAATAAAAAAAAATTCATGTTTATAATTTTTTTGTATATTTACCCTACACATTTCTTAGAAATGTTTTAAGAAATACCTCTTTCAATATACCCCGTTTCATAAATACCCCCATTTATCTTTCAAAAATACCCTTTTTTATTTAAGCTTGATTTAAGGTTTAATTTAGGGTTTAAATCTTGTGGGGTTAGGGTTTAGTGCTTTACAAACTATTTAGGTTTATGTTTGAGGTATTAGGGTTTATATTTTAGGAGTTTTGATTTATTAAGGATTAAAACTTTTTTTAAGGTTTAGAATTTTAAGGTTAAGGGTTTTAACCCTAAATCCTATATTCTAAACCCTACAATCCTACAAAACATTATAAAATATTTTTAAATATTAAAAATGATAATTTAAATTGAAACTAATATATTTTTCTAAAATAGCCAAAAAAGGTATTTTTAAAAATGCGCACCCAAAATGGGCATTTTTTTATTCCCCCATTTTTTATCAATCATTTAACAAAAACACAAATATTTCATGTATAAAAAATTAGATACTGTAAATTGACATGGTAATAATATAAGATTTTTATTTATATGTGACTTGTGTGGGTTATAATTTAGAATCTAATTACGCATGGAGAAATTTTTAGAAATTACCCCTTCAATATACCCCTTAAGAAAATACCCCTATTTTCTTTCAAAAATACCATTTTTGAATTTATGGTTGATTTGAGATTTAACTTAGGGCTTAAATCTTGTAGGGTTAGGGTTTAATGCTTTACAAAATATTTGGGTCTATGTTTGAGGTATTAGGTTTTATATTTTAGGAGTTTTGGATTTATTTAGGATTAAAAACTTTTTTATAGAGTTTAGAATTTTGGGGTTTAGAATTTTAGGGTTTAGGAAAACCCTAAACCATAGATTTTAAACCCTACAAAACACTATAGAATATTTTAAAATATTAAAAATGATAATTTATATTGAATTTAGATTAAAACTAATATATTTTTCAAAAATAGCAAAACATTGAATATATAATTTTATAAATACACTTTAAAAATAATATTTTTGAAAAATTTATTGTTTAGAAATTAAATATTGAATATATAAAAAAAAATTTATTATAACTCAAATATTATTAATTCATAAACATTATAAAATTTTAATTTCTTTACTTTTTTAAAATTATTTTCGGATCTATTTATTTTTTTTGAAAAACATACTGTTATTTTTATTAAATATTATTATTTTGATTAAAATAGTAATATTTTATTATTAAAATTAAGGGGCTTAACCACATATACCCAAAAATTTTTACCCTTAATCACGGGGCTTAACCACATATACCCAAAAATTTTTACCCTTAATCACATATACCC
>OVAP01007930.1:0-10333 GCA_900406295.1 Aurinia saxatilis
GCCGGCAGCTCAAAACATAAAAGAGAAGCAGGAGGAAGAAGAAGAAGAAGACCAGTTACAGAAGCGAAAATGAAGGGACGTCAAGGAGAGAGAGTTAGGTAATTAGCGTTTCAAATCCTCTCGAATCTCCAATATTGAAATTTCTTCTTTACTTGTCTTANGGAAGCTACATCGCAGTGAGCACTCTTCTCTCTGCGCTATTGCCCTTCCTTGGAGATTTCATGAGCCTCACGGGAGCGATAAGCACATTCCCTCTGACATTCATATTAGCTAATCACATGTATCTTGTAGCTATGAACACTAAGCTTAGTACTGTTCAAAAGCTATGGCATTGGCTTAATGTTTGTTTCTTTGGGTTAATGTCTCTTGCTGCTTTAATTGCTGCTGTTAGACTCATCTCTGTTGACTCCAAGAATTTTCATGTTTTTGCTGATGTTTAGAAATGTCATTATCCAACTTTTGTAGTTTCGACATTGTAATACCAACAAGAAAAGTTGTAATCCTATCATTTGTTACTCTTGTAGTGTGTCTTGCTAAATGAAAGGAGATTTCTAAACCGTCTTTTTCGGTTTGGTATGAATTCGATTTGGCTCAATCAATAAAACAACTTTTTTTCTATTTCGATTTGGCTCAATCAATAAAACAAATCTTTTGGTTTGAGTTGGTTCGATCAATAAAACAAATTTTCTTCGATTTGGCTCAATCACTAAAAAAACTTTTCTAATCGGCTTCAGTTTTAGAAATTCAGAATCAAAATAATAATTAGAAAAAGAAGAGATATCGGCAGTGAATGGAGAATGTGGTTAATTCAACCACATAATGTATAACTTAATGTGTGTTTCCATTCGCAATATTATCATTCATTGTTTTATACAAGTTGTACACCATATTTTTATTCCGCTATCACTATTCGGGACGTTTCGAGTCTGGTTTGGTTAATTACACATTGTTACAGTAATATGAAACAAGTCATTTTAGTTACTGGTACCGTACATACTCCGGTTAGTTAATTTGTTGCGAAAAGCAGTTCACTTATGGGCCCAATAGAATGAGAAAGCCATATAGGCCCAATAGAATGAGAAAGCCATATAGGCCCAATAGAGTTTCGTGGGGCGCTTTTTCGTAATCCATATATATTTGTTTGACCTAAAAAACGAAACCTTAGGGTTTCTCTCTGTTTAGTTCGCTCGCCGGCAGCTCAAAACATAAAAGAGAAGCAGGAGGAAGAAGAAGAAGAAGACCAGTTACAGAAGCGAAAATGAAGGGACGTCAAGGAGAGAGAGTTAGGTAATTAGCCTTTCAAATCCTCTCGAATCTCCAATATTGAAATTTCTTCTTTACTTGTCTTATAATCTGACTAAATCTGTGTGTTTTTTTTTGCCTTTTTTTGCAGATTGTATGTTCGTGGAACAGTCCTCGGCTACAAGAGGTACTTCAAATTTCTCATCTTTAGCTTTGTTTTCCTAGATTGATGTTAGATGTTGTGGTTTATGGTCGGAGCTTGTATAGTGCTAAGTGTCAATCTCCCTTAGTGATACATTTGTCTAGTGGTTTGGATATTACAAAGATCTCTATGAAAGTATGTAATTTTCATATAACTAAGTTTTCATTTTGCATCTACTTGTTGGCTAATTCTCTAGAAATCTGTAACCACAATGCGTTATAAAATTCTGCAAATGATGTAGATGATACATTTTGACATATTGTATATAACATTAGCTGTGTTTTTNGTCAATCTCCCTTAGGTTTGATACATTTGTCTAGTGGTTTGGATATTACAAAGATCTCTATGAAAGTATGTAATTTTCATATAACTAAGTTTTCATTTTGCATCTACTTGTTGGCTAATTCTCTAGAAATCTGTAACCACAATGCGTTATAAAATTCTGCAAATGATGGAGATGATACATTTTGACATATTGTATATAACATTAGCTGTGTTTTTTATTATCTTGACTGGTAATATATTGTGATACTAACTGTTTAGTATATTTTTAGGTCGAAGTCGAACCAGTACCCCAGCACTTCACTCGTCCAGATTGAAGGAGTGAACACTACCGAGGAGGTTCAATGGTACAAGGGAAAGCGTATGGCGTACATCTACAAGGCCAAGACAAAGAAGAATGGTTCGCATTACCGTTGCATCTGGGGAAAAGTTGCAAGGCCTCATGGTAACAGCGGTGTTGTCCGTGCTAGGTTCACATCAAACCTACCACCAAAGTCAATGGTATAACTTCACTTTTCTGGAAACTTTCATCTTTAAATTGGTTAATTTCTTTTTCTGCGAACTCACCGTTTGTAAATCGGTTGTGTTATTCTCAGGGAGCTAAAGTGAGAGTCTTCATGTACCCAAGCAACATATGAAGGTAAACACTACCTCCATTTTCGTTACTGAATCCTATGAATAATCATCTCTATGATTCAAAACTAAACTGACTTATTGTCATGGAAGATTAGAGTAGCATTTTGCTCTTAGTATATGTCGAGTAAGGCTATATGATGATTGGAATGTACATAATAGTTATAAGCCATTAGAGTCTTTTCGATATAGGATCTTAATATTTTCTGGATTCTATTTCCTGATGCAGGATTCAAGAGCAGCAGAAGGAAAGCTCCATTATCGTTTATCAGCAGAAGCTTATAGTTTACTCCTTTTTATTCACTTTTGTCCTAGACTCTCTGTATTTGTTCTGGTTATCTCTAGACTAAGTAACATTATTTTTGTTGTTGGGATAATATAATTTTGATGAATGGTTTACTCAACGAAAAAAGTATTATCCAAATTTCCAAATGAATTCCCAATTTATTTTCTCAACTATGTATTACCTTCATTTCTTCAGCAAACAAAGTTATGTTTTGTATGGTTGGTTGATAATATACTTCGTATTGCAATTATATAAAACTTTTCGAGTTATATGACTCATTACAATTGAAACATTCAATTGGGTCTGATTCATAGTAACGTACGCCCACTTGTCGTCGCATATTTTATTCGTTTTCCAAAGTTTATTCAAAAAACAATTTTGTTTCTTTATAATGTTAATCACATGAAAAATTTGTTATTGGTAAATAAAAAAATGCTGGAATCTATAATCATTGTGGATAGCAA
Organism: Aurinia saxatilis; assembly: GCA_900406295.1. Taxonomy (NCBI): domain Eukaryota; kingdom Viridiplantae; phylum Streptophyta; class Magnoliopsida; order Brassicales; family Brassicaceae; genus Aurinia; species Aurinia saxatilis. The sequence continues at coordinate 3,110 of OVAP01007930.1, forward strand.
TGGACGATGTCTTATGAATAATGATTATTCAAACAACAATTCTGGTAACATTTTTATTAGGTAGAAGCTATAGTTTACCCTTTTATTCACTTCTGTTCTTGTCTGTTTTGGTTTATTTCTAGACTAGGTAACATTATTGTACTTTTGTTGTTGAAATAATCCAGTTTCTATTAATGGCATTCAACAAATGCGCTGCTAATTTATTCTCTTCTGCAATTTGTGTGCCAAGATTTACTTGATGAAAATATCAAAAGATTTTCATGGTACTATGGTAGATGATACTTTTCAATGAAATTAAATACAACTTTTCAGAAGTATATTATTATGATTTATGACTCATAAAATTTGTAACATTCTTTAACAATTGGGTCAGACTCATGGGTAACGTTCGCTCATTTGTCGTCGCATACTTTACTTATTCGTCTACCAAAGATTTTCAACAAAACACTAATTTGTTATAATGTTAAAATCATATTTAAGAAAATTGCTTTTGGTAAACAAAAAAGTCCTGGAATCTATAATCATAATTTGGGGATATCAATTGGATGATGTGTAAGATATTCTTTCACGAATAATGATGATTTCAAAACACACAATTCTAGTATATTTATCTACCTAATTTGGAATTTGTTAGGTAGTGGAATCATATAAGGGCAGGAGAATAAAGTTAGCAAATACAGATAATTTCTTTGGTAAATTTAACAGTAAGATAAGATTATTGTAACGTTCAATTTTTATTCGTTGTTACATTTTCTAATAGATAGGACAAAGCGAAAGTGAAACCCCACACTGCAAAAAAGAGAACATTTTTATTTATATACTCTTGTTTTTACCCAATACTGATATTTTTATATCTTCGCTGGATCATCATCTTCTTCATCAACGTTACATAGATCCTCCATTTTTGTTAAAGGTAAGAAAGCTCTCTTTTTTGACTTTTTTTTTTTTTGCCCTTCATTTGGCGTTTCTTTTTTGTGGGTATATTGTAGTTTCGTTGAGGATCAGATCTTTAAGTAGAGGTACTAGATCCGTGCTTTGTAGTGGTTTTTCCTGAGGTTTATGATCTCATTCTATGGAGATCATATTTGTGTTGTATCCAGTTTTTAGATTATTGGGTCCTTTTTTTATGGAGTCTTGTTTCAATTGTCAATGGATTGATTGATTTGTTGTGAGTTATGAAATTGCTCAAAAGGGTTTATTTTTGTGTTGTGGGTTTTGGAAAAAGGTGGAGAGAGTGAAGGGGAAGGAGGATGAATTTTACAGGGACTCAGCAGAAATGCAAGGCGTGTGAGAAGACTGTGTACCCTGTGGAGCTTCTTTCAGCTGATGGAGTTGGTTATCACAAGTCTTGCTTCAAATGCACTCACTGCAAAAGCAGGCTTCAGGTAAAGTGTGTTGATGTTAAGTTAAAAGTCTGCTGCTTTATAGCTAGAGGAATGAAATTACAAATGATCCAATGTTCCTGCTTAATGATTCTCTGTCTGATTTCAAGCTTCACTCATAAGAAGATACTGATAAAGTAAATATCTTTGAATGTTTTTTTTTTGTTTTCAGCTCAGTAGTTACTCATCCATGGAAGGTGTGTTGTACTGTAAGCCTCACTTTGAGCAGCTCTTTAAGGAGTCTGGTAGTTTTAACAAGAACTTTCAGTCACGTATGTGGTCTTCTTTCTGCATTCGATCTATTATTCTTCTTCTTTGGATATCCGTTTGATCTGTACTTGGAACTTTCTTTGTCACAGCTGCAAAATCGGCTGAGAAGCCAGGAGGTCCTGAGCTGGTAAATTTATCTTATCTGGTTTTAACAAAAGCTCGTTCGACACGTTAATTGACCCTTTCGCTTACATCCCCTTCTTGGTTTTGCTCTCAGACAAGAACGCCAAGTAAAGTTGCAGGCAGGTTCTCTGGTACACAAGAGAAATGCGCCACTTGCAGTAAAACTGTGTATCCTATCGAAAAGGTTAATATTCGTTTAAATTTGATAACTCTCCACTCTTGCTTTTTCCATTACCTATAGGTTTAGAATCACCTCTCTGACCTCTATGATTTATGTCGAGATATATTACAGTAAAGCATAGTTTTTTCATTTATTAGCATTCTCCTGTGTTTATTTTTTCACGTTGAGAATAAATACGATACTTTCTTCCAAAAAAGGAACTTAAAGATGCATAGACCCTTGGAATATAATGTCATGAAGATATGCATAGACCCTAGAAATATCGGTTCTTGCTGCTTTAGCTTGCCTGTTTAACCTATAAACTAGACTCGTGACAGGTTCTCTTGACTATGGCTTGTGCTTGGTTTTGATAGTGTCACTTGAGTAAAAGTTTTACTGTAAAACCATAATTCTCATTCTTGGTGAACTATTGACATCATGACTAGAAAATGAAGCACATACCGAGAATCTTTGAAATCCCTTTGCTCTCAAAACATCTTTCTTAGACCTTGTTTCTCATTCTCGAAAACTGCAGGTAACAGTGGAGAGCCAGACATATCACAAGTCCTGCTTCAAATGCTCACATGGAGGCTGCCCGATTTCACCTTCCAACTACGCAGCTCTCGAAGGAATCCTGTACTGCAAGCACCATTTCGCACAGCTCTTCAAGGAAAAGGGTAGCTACAACCACTTAATCAAATCCGCTTCCATCAAACGCTCCGCAGCCGCTGCAGTCGCTGCCGGTGTACCAGCAGCCACTATTCCCGAATCTTAAAAAACCCAACAATCCTCCCTCCTCATCCCTCTCTAGTCTTAAATTTGAAGTGGGATCCCAAACTGATTCAGTTTGTTTTCCTTTTTCCTTTGTGTGTGAGCNCGAATCCCAAACTGATTCAGTTTGTTTTCCTTTTTTCCTTTGTGTGTGAGCGTGTGCGTGTGTAATCTATCCTTCAATGTACTTTGCTTCCATCAATATCTCCTAAAAACGTTTTTGTTGTCATGATTTGGTATCTATAAAAAATCACTTTCCTATAGGAATTTTCGTTCTACTGTCCATAAAGAATGCCACTTCTTGGTCTCTTATACTTATATAGAAAGCTTCTGAGTAAACCAGAGGGTTTTGAGTCTTTTGACTGTGAGACTTCCGGTCAAACATCCGAATCTATATGACACGTGTCCTGACATTAACGGTTAGTTTCTTAGCGACGTCTACTGTGTTGCAACACTTTAGGTCAAACAGTCAAACTTAAGCGACACGTGTAGTGACATGAATGGTTAGATTTACTGTATCAAATATACACAGTAGCACAGAGAATCACTCACTCTAACTGAATCCTCCCGCCCATTCTTCACACTTCGTCGTCTTCTTCAACCTTTTCGTCGTCTAGCGAAAATTCTCAAGAAACCTAATCGGAGAAAGAAAAAATGAACCCTAACGCGATTTATCTCCTCCTCCTCCTCCTCCTAATCTCAGTAACCGCCACCACCGCGACGATGATCGGAGTAACCTACTCAACACCACCTTCAATCTCCCCCACCACAACACTCCTCACACCGGACAAAATCGCCGCGAAGGTCGTATCAATGAAGATTCCGGCGATCAGACTCCTCGATTCGAATCCGGCAATGATCCGAGCCTTCGCTTACACCAACGTATCTCTCTTCCTCTCCGTTCCAAATCCACTAGTCCCTCTCCTCGCTTCGAATCGATCCCTCGCGATGCGTTGGGTGTACCGTCACGTCCTCCCTTTCCATCCTCGCACCAAGATCTCGATAATCTCCGTCGGAAACGACGTGATTTCGTACTCGTCGGAGGTATCTCCGTTTCTCCTCCGTGCGATGCAGCATATTCATCTGTCTTTAGTAGATCTGAGAATCTACAAGATCTCTGTGTCCACTACCTTCTCTTTCTTCAACATCGTCCCTTCCGCTTTTCCTCCTTCTTCGGCTCAGTTTCAGGAGCCTAATGGCGAGATTATAATCCGTCCGATTTTGCAGTTTCTGGAGAGGACGAACTCTTCGTTCTTGGTTAATCTCTATCCTTACAATATGTACAGATCTAGCTTCTCGATTCCGATTGGATTCGCGCTTTTCGAGGAGTTTCCTTTCAATTTTAGGGATGATTTAACCACCGGAGTTAGGTATCGGAATCTGTTTGATATGATGGTTGATTCCGTTATTACTTCTATGGCTGTTATGGGACATGAGAATCTCCCCGTGATTGTGGCCGAGACTGGTTGGCCTAGCTCCGGGATTGATTCGAGTGAAGTCGATGCGACTTTGTTGTACAGTGAAATGTTCTTGAAGGCTTTGTTGGCTCATTTGAGGAGTGGCTCTGGTACTCCGTTGAGGAAAGAAGGTGTTTCGGAGGTTTATGTGTTTGAGCTTGTGGAGAAAGATGCTAAGCAAGGGATTAGGAATTGGGGGCTTTTGCATCGGAATATGACTAGCAAGTATGGCTTTGAGTTCTCTGGTGGAGGTGAAGTTGGGAGATTCGAGGAGGTTGTGGTTGGATTCTTTGTGGGTGTTGTGGTGATGGTTTCTCTGTTGATGATGTAGAAGAGAGGTAATGTCTCTGTTTCTCTTGGTGGGTTTGATTAGCAATGTTTGTAGAAACTTTAGGCTGAGTGAGGTTGAATGTTATGAACAAACATGAGACCATTTAGAGTGTTTTTGTATGGCACGATTAGTTTAGGGAATGTAATCTGGTAGTACATGAAGCAAATAGTGTGTGGGTGGATTTTGACTAATCCTGAAACTGATGAGTGACATTTTCTGTTCATTTTGCGCAGTATAGACATATTTGTAGAAACTCTAGGCTTGATTAGAGTGAGTGACAGACTGAAGTTGAATGTTATGAACAAAAACTAGACCTTTAAGAGTGTAACGATTATCTGTCATGATTAATTTAGGGAATGTAATCTGGTAGTATATGAAGCAATATTTATGTGTATTTTGACTGATCCTGAAACTGATGAGTGACATTTTCTGTTCAGTTTTAGCAGTAGGAAGCTTATACAACATTCAAGATGCATTGGAAATGAAGAAGTTGCAGGACACCAAGAATCACACAACATGGGATGTGACCGAGATTGATTCTCATTTTCCACTCTGTTCCAACAAAGTGTTTCTGATTTCTTTGAACGTATACAGGCTCAAAAGAGCTGTTTTGTTCTAATCTGTAAAGAAACGTACAAGTCACATAGTATGGGATTCAGTTTTTAGGCAGTGAATACATGTTGCATATTCATTTAGATTTCATTCCCTTGGACTCACGAGAATAGTTACTTTGATTCAAATATTGCATTTTGCGGATGTTATGATGTAGAAAAATGTATCAAAGGATGAGGGAGAAGATCATCTAGATTACGAGCATAATNGCAAGGGATTAGGAATTGGGGGCTTTTGCATCGGAATATGACTAGCAAGTATAGCTTCGAGTTCTCTGGTGGAGGTGAAATTGGGAGATTCGAGGAGCTTGTGGTTGGATTCTTTGTGGGATTTGTAGTGATGGTTTCTCTGTTGGTGATGTAGAAGAGAGGTAATGTCTCTGTTTCTCTTGGTGGGTTTTGATTGGCTTGGATTTCAGATAGATGTTACTATAGCTATGTTTGTAGAAACTTTAGAGCTTGATTAGAGTTGAATGTTATGAACAAACACGAGACGATTTAGAGTGTTTTTGTATGGTATGATTAGTTTAGGGAATGTAATCTGGTAGTACATGAAGCAAAATAGTGTGTGGATTTTTTACTAATCCTGAAACTGATGAGTGACATTTTCTGTTCATTTGTAGAAACTCTAGCTTGGTTAGAGTGAGTGGCAGACTGAAGTTGAATGTTATGAACAAAAATGAGACCTTTAAGAGTGTTTTGGATTCAAGATAAAACGTTATCTGTCATGATTAGTTTAGGGAATGTAATCTGGTAGGAATATATATGAAGCAATATTTATGTGTATTTTGACTGATCCTGAAACTGATGAGTGACATTTTCTGTTCAGTTTTAGCAGTAGGAAGCTTTATACAACACTCAAGATGCATTGGAAATGAAGAAGTTGCAGGACACCAAGAATCACACAACATGGGATGTGACCGATTGATTCTCATTTTCCACTCTGTTCCAACAAAGTGTTTCTGATTTCTTTGAACGTATACAGGCTCAAAAGAGCTGTTTCGTTCTGATCTTGTAAAGAAACGTACAAGCCACATAGTATGGGATTCAGTTTTTAGGCAGTGAATACATGTTGCATATTCATTAGATTTCATTCCCTTGAACTCACGAGAATAGTTATTTTGATTCAAATATTGCATTTTGCGGATGTTATGATGTTGAAAAATGTATCAAAGGATGAGGGAGAAGATCATCTAGATTACGAGCATAATACTGAGGAAAGGCATAGCACTACATGTGACTTCTCATTAAAACAAATTATAGACTAAGGGTGGGAAGATAAGAAGATACGAACTAAAACAATACCCATACATCCTAAGCATAGCAAGCTTGAGGAGGGATGAAACAATTATCTCTACATCCTGAGAAAAATATATTATTTTTGCACACTTTCTCAATAGTAAGGCAGCCTCAAATATAAAATGAACTAACAAGCTTAAAAGCAATATAAAGATCATCAANGTAAGGCAGCCTCAAATATAAAATGAACTAACAAGCTTAAAAGCAATATAAAGATCATCAATGTGTATATACTTATTAAGAGAATTAAGATCATCAATGTGTATACACTTTGCAGAGATTGTCATTTGTTTACAAAATGTGTATGAAAACTCAAAAGCATTCAATGTGTATTAAAACTTAAAAGCATTCAATCCTCATCTTTATTGCTTTTCATGCCTTTCATAAACTTTATATTTCGTATTTGTAAGCGATTAATTTATCATTGCTGCGACGTTGTTGTATGGTGAAATGTTCTTGAAAGCATTGTCAACTGATTTGAGAAGTGGATCTGGTACACCGTTGAGTAAAGAAGTGTTTCAGAGGCTAATGTTTTTAGAGGTTACATCATAATATGAGTAGCAAGCATAGTTTTGAGTTCTCTGATGGAGGCAAAGTTGGGAGATTGGATTCTGTGTGCGAGTGGTGATGGTTTATCTATTAATGTAGAACAGAGGTGTGAGGTCTCTGTTTCTCTGGTTCTTTGCAGTTGAATCACTTGGTGGTTTGATTGGTTTAGATTCAATATGGTGAAACTTCAGGCTAGTCTTTGTTAAGTAGATGAAATTGTTGATTAGGGTGGGAAACTGAAGTTGAATCTTAGGGGGTTATTGGTTTAGTG
>OVAP01007931.1:0-10333 GCA_900406295.1 Aurinia saxatilis
TCCTCTCAGGAAACCTGTTTGACCAAATTATAACAATCAGAGAAAGACGATCATCTCACCGATCCATCAACCAATCCAGAGGAAGTGATCTCATGCAGCTTTTGGCTCTTTCTAGCCTAATTGGATTATCTTTATCAGCTTTGGTGTCAGTTTTTGGTGCTACCTTTGGAGGAATCCAGAGGGAGGTTTTGTAGGAGTACTGAGAAGTGGTGAAAATTACCATACCATTTGAATTTGGCACTTCTTCAATTACTTGGCTCCCCAACTAAAGCTCAAAGTCGAGTCTCTCAATCAAAGGCCCACCCTTTAGAGACACCACAACCATGCATTATATTTTAGCAACAAAGCATTCGATTTTATAAAAATCAAGGACTTCAATCATACAATGTAGCGAAACAGAATTAACTAGATATCATTTAAATCATCTTTAGTCATTATTCAATCAATCTCAAATCAGCAAAACTATATTAAACTTCTTACCCATTAGGAAAATCATCAACAAATGAGCAACATCTTACGCTCGGAGCCTCATTCAGAAGGCAAACCAGCGTGCATCTCAACAGCCATAACATCAACCACTTGCCTCAATCTCCCAACAGGAGTATCAGAAGCCCCTTCCAACTCTTTCAATATACTATGTATTAAAGCAAAGATCACTGCCAAAATTAGAAACCCAATTCATAAATTTCCTTCTTTTCTACCCTAAATCGAACCTATGAGACATGGGTTTAGACTGTAGACTAAGCTCGACCCTTTACCTAAAGTACGAAACATGAAAAGCTCTGATACAATTGCATGATGCCTAAGGAACCAATTAACATAAGGAGTGATAGGACCACGTCGGAGAATCAAATCCATGTTGTTCGGAGAATTCGAAGAACTGAAACGCAAGTTTGAGCAATGGATTCATTGTTGGAGAGGAGGAATTTAAAGGGAATCTAGAGAGGTGATAAAATGAAGGCACGATGGTTTGAATTAAAGGGCTGGTTCCATGATTGAAAACGGCTAGAGTATTGAATGTGGGAAAATGGTTGAGATACATATCTGAGAAGGAGAAGGGTCAAGCGTTCTTTTTTCTCTTTTTCGGCTCTGCAGTTTTGTGGAGAAGCAAACTGATTTACAGTTCATTAATTGGCTTGGGCCTTGAAATTGGGCTTTTCACATCGTGTATTCTGTTTAAGAAATCAGAAGGGTGCCACATGGCATGTTTATGTGCAGTTTTTTAAGCTGAGGTGGACACTCTCAGGAGCCCCAAACTACTCCTTTTATATGTATAGATTCAAACCCCGATCCTCTGATGCAATGCTTGACTTCCTAACGGCTTTGTTTCTTGATTAATCTCACGTTTTACTTTGTTTTAGCATTTTCAGGCACTGGTCGATCGACCGCATCATCTGCAATCGACCAAAAGGCGCTTTCATTGATCGACCAGTTCACACTGTCGATCGACCAAAACCAAAACCACTTCATATTGCTGCTTAGCTCGAGTAAACTTGAAGGTGCTACTGCATACACTCTGCTCCCTGTAGATTTCAACCCCTAAGTACTACTGCGAGACATGTGCGCTTCCTAGACCTATTTTGGGCGAAACTATATCCCCGTCAAGTTTTCTTGCGCCGTTGCCAGGGAGCAATGGCTGACCACTAGCATAACACACAAACTCCAGACTAAGTTTTTTCCCTTTATTTCAATTCCAGTAGTTTCATTTTTTGTTTTTGCTTTTTTTTTTTTTACATTTTCATTCACTTACTTGAACTATAGAATGTAAGAGAATCATCGAGAGCTACGATGGCCCGAGGAGGACATTTGCACCTTAAGGTGGCTCTTATGCTCAACAGGAGATCCATAGTGACCATTCTGAGCCAATGTCCGCAGCTCCATCCTTTGTATCATACCAGGTCTACAAGGAAAACCAAAGCAGATACTCGCCTCCTCGCCCCTCTCATTTTGAAGGCCTTAACAGAAGGATCAAGGACATGTTCGAGCACATTCTCTCTGTTTGCAAAGTGTTTTTTTGTGAAAATAATGCATTTTAGGTCATAATGGGCATTTTCTATCAAGTACAATAAATCAACATCAGAAGTCCAGGCACATATGAAGGAGATGTTTGTTTTTGATTGAAGTGAGGAGTTAGGACAATCAAGCCACGTGCATTAGCTGTCACATTTCCTTGGAATCAAGTCGTTAGCCCTCTGGAGTAAGAAGTTAAGCCCAAATCATTGAAGATGTATCCAGAACTCCGTATGAAATGAAGGCCCAATCGACCGGAGGAGAGGCCCACCGATCGATCAAGACCCATTAATCCAAAGAAGCTTCGAGAACAAATTCAGATAAGGATTGTTGCATTCGGGGAGATATCAGGATACATTGGAGATAATCACAGAAGATACTGAATCTTCAGAAGACGCGTTTGGATATCAGTCGATCGATTTTTAATGGCGACCGATCGATCAGAGCCGGATAGACACAAATATTTGGATTCCAATCCAAATCTCTTCCTGATTTATCTCGGCCAACAACTCGACCCTCTCCCTATAAATACAGATGACTGAATCCAGAGAAAAACATCACCACTTACAAAGCTTCCAGGCATCCATGCTAAATAGTTTACAGTTTCTTTTCATTGTTTTTTCATTTTCATGCTACTTTGATAATTGCTTCAAGGACGAAGTTTGTAATCTCTGCACGCCAGAGAAGCTATTCTGAATCCTCTTATATAATTGCCATTTTCATTGTCATTATGTTTGTTTTTAGCATGATTGAGTAGTCTCTTAGTTAAGAATAGAGTTTTTGCTAGGACGAATCATTGTTTGGTAGATAGGCAACAGGGTTGTGTAATGGCTAGTTTATAAGCTTACTTACATATCAGATCTTAATACAATCATAGGATAAATATGCTACTAATACACCACTTAGAGTAAGAGATCCAGATCTTGATAGTGAAAGCTTTACTATTTATAGTTTAGTAGAATATGATTTCTTGAACTTAATGCCTAGATTGATTGGTTGATCAGCCAATAGGTTCTCTTTCTGAAAAGATATATGTTAGAGTTAACTCGGATACCAATTGAACTAGACTGGCTAAGCCTGACCATAAGGATAGTCAGTTAATAGTTATTTCAACTATATAACTTAAACTAGGATATTTACACTAATATTACCCTGAATAATTCAAATTGTGATCCTCTGATGCATTGCCTGAATTCCTAACGCCTTTATTTCTTGATCATGTTCTCTTTTGTTTTAGCATTTTCAGGCACTAATCGATCGACCGCATCATCTGCAGATGACAAAAAGGCACTTTCATTGATCGACTAGTTCACACTGTCAATCGACCAAAAATCAAAACCACTTCATATTGCTGCTTAGCTCGAGTGAACTTGGACGTGCTACTGCGTACACTCTGCTCCCTGTGGCTTCGACCCCTAAGTACTACTGCGAGACATGTGCGCTTGCATGACCTATTTTGGGCAAAAACTAAATCACCATCACATATCAAGGGGGTCAGTCTTTCATGTTCTAGCTGAGCTAAGAAGATATTGAACTTATTTTTTATGTCTTTACTCCTGCTCCTGGTCATGGGTCCGCTTGGTACTTGTGGAGCTTGTATGATTTGACTAGGTGGTTTGATGTCCTCATCACAATGTATTAAACTAATCAGTACTCGAGGAGTTTTTTTCAATCCATGAATGCATTTCTTTAACTCACATATATGAACAGGTCTAAGAGGAGTTTTGAAATTGGGTGATTGTGTTATATACACAATTCCATGTACATTTCAGTGAAAAAAATGCATTCATCACATCTAGTTATTTGGTATCCCATTTTGTGTGGTAACATCTAAGTAAAACAGCTCATACAATTGCACTTCGGACAACTGGACCAAGTTTCCATAAGTTAATACCTTCCTCATGTTCATATATCTTTGTCACCAAAGGAACCTTAAGTTTATCCAAAATATCATAACCCTCTTACCAAAGTGTTGGTGGCCTAGTGGTAGTTCAAGGGTGGTTCTCTTGTCCCCGGGTTCGAACCTTCTTTAGTACAGAGGTTTATTCTTTAAATCAGAATTTCTAAAGGCTGACTCCGGATCTTGGGGAGAGACTAGGGCCTAAGGCCCGGAACTCCCATCGGTTTATCAAAAAAAAAATCATAACCCACTTGTGATTCAATGGCTTCAAAATAACTTCTTCTGGTGGAACCACATGTTAAGTGTTTATGACTTGAAGATTGTCAAATTCTTCTGTTAAATGATTCCATCTTATATCTTTACGAACTGCCGTATCTGTTTTAAGACCAAAGTTTTTTTTTAACAAATGATTCCATCTAATAAAAGCATATTTAGGATTAGGCGTGATGGTACATGATTTTGGTGTTGTTATCAGATGAAGCTCATTCAGGAGATGGCACTAGTGACAATTCTTCTTCAGTGAATAATGAAAAATCCTCTTAAACAATGAAAAATCCTCTTAAATCGTCTTTTTAGAAAATTGACTCAGAGCGGAAGGAAAAAAAATAAAACTGATACTTCTAATGTCTCTATGGTCTATTACTCAACGTCTCTATCAAATTTCAGCATTCTTCATTATCATATGAATTTTTTAATATTAAAATAATATACATAATAAGTAAGAATGATTGAATAACCATTTTGACCCAATAACATTTTTTTCTACCCCCACCATTGTATCAGACACTAATAGTTTCAAAAATAACTCAAACAATGTAGATGAGCTATTGCAGAAGGTTCAAAAATCAACCTCCTTTAACTTGATGGAAGCATGTTTTGTTAAACTATAAATGACTATATAGTACATTTAAATGAGCGATATGTTGCGTAGGTAACTTACATCTTCTTTAAATAATACTATATTAATTTAGTTTTAAATATATACTTATTAACGACAATATGATGTGATGAGAACAAAACTCCACCCAAAACAATCCATGTAAAAATCACAAAATAAAATTTATATTTAAATAAAACTAAAATATTTTGGCCTAATTAAAAATACACTCACTCACAATAATATTATATGTGAACCAATTCCGATGTTCAATTAAAAAAAAAATTCCATCAATAACATAAATCGAAATATGTATGAAATAACTAATAACAAAGTATAATATAATTAAAGTTTCATTAGAATTACAATTCAACAAAATAAATGCAGGTACTCACTTGCATTACACATGGTATTCGAAATGAACGTTACTCACTTGCTTCGCCTTCTTCTCATGTTTAATTGTAAGGGTTTAATGTATCATCATAAGCATTCTTAGTAAATAAACCTTAATAAAAAAAGATAATTGATGACTAAAGTTTCAACTTCTCGGCTTCTCTATTTTCTAAACTGTTTGAAATCTCAGCAATTATAAAAGTAGTGAGTTTAACACTTTTTGGGATATACTCAATACATATTTGAGGTAAGAATCATACTTTTGTTTTAGGAATTGTGTATATCTTGTTGGCTTGTTCGGCCATTCTATTTATCTTATAAAATACCTAGAGATTTCATACAAACTTCATGAGTGCATGACATGACAATGAATTGGGTATTTGAGGCAAAAAAAAGTGTTTGAGAAGATAACATATTTTATGGTTATGTTATATAAAAGTCACAATGATGATGGTGTTATCAAATAAAAAAGGGTGCCAAATTCAATAAAATGGAAAGAAATCTTGAAGTTCGGTCGGTCATCCTCTCTGTAGTGTGGTCATGTTGGTAATGTGGTTTTCTGAGCTTACAATATGGTTTGATATGTTCAAATTTGGTTAGCTTTCTTTCACTTAAAATTATGGTATTTTTTATAAGTTATGGTTTTATAATATTTTAGTGATTGTCAAGTTTTATGATTTGTGACATTAATATGGGTTAAAGAATATGAACTTCTTACCCCGTAGTTAAGAGTGTTTCAGACCCGAATGAGTCGCATAAGTCAGCAACATTTGTGGGAACTTCTTCAAGTTCCAGTTCTTAGAATTCTGTTCATTTGGTAGTACATATCATTTACATATATCCCTTGATTCTCTGTTCTAGAAACACAAGCTTCCCTCTATACATTTTATTTTGACAAAAAAATGAAAGCTGAAAATCAAAAAACTTTTTCTGAAACTATATTTTGATATTGCTTGTTTAATGAGAAAAAAGTTATGTCGATTAGTGGATTGTATATAGTATCAATATTGACTCTCATTTTATTTTATCTTGTTCTCTATTTACATAAATAATATTCGTGTAGAAAGATCCAATGAGCTAGGTAGCTATAAATATTGATATTTTCATAGCTTAGAAGAATTTAAACAAACAATGTGCCTCCATGACATGTGCAGATCCACCATTTTACATGATTGTTCTTTCTTAATGAGAGGATGAAGTATTGCCTATCATAATCTTTTATACCTAATTGATTTTCTATGAGTTTGTTGGGTAAGATGGCAAGATAAAATTTGATTATCCGCATCTCAAATCAGTGACTATATTTTTGTTCTCAACTTTCCAAAACAATACTCTATTCGTCACTCACACTCACAAGTTACTGAAGTTTGTATGGTTTGAATTCGATACTTTCACAACTACTTTTCTTTGTAATATATTAGAACTATCAAATATTTAAACATTGTGAAAGATATATAACATTTTTATGAAACATGATTCTCAGTTTGTTCTTGTGTTATCTACAAATTGTAGATGCCTTAAATATTAAAAAACAACATCATTAAATATCCTAAGAAAAACTATAACGGAACAAAACCCGCATGTACTGCAGATATCCACCTAGTCCCTAAAGCTAAAACATTAGTTAATATTTTGGTTTTATGGTTTATGGAACTAAATGCAACAAGTGAAGTAAATAAAGCAATCTAAATGCAATTTGGAACTAGATGACAATATGAAATGTCAATAAGAAATTAACACATAGAAATAAATGACGGGGATCCTGTTTTCACACAAAATAATCATGCAAGCGCATAAACTCTTGCAGAAGTACTTAGGGATTGGATTCACAGAGAACAACATGCACATAGTAACAAAATCGAGTCGGCTCAAGGTAAACATCAAATATGTTATTTCTGTTTGGTGGTCTACAAAAAGTAGTAATATATGTACATAATCAGAATTAAATGTTTTAGGAAGTTTTTCAACAAAAAAAAAAAGTTTTAGGAAATCATGGAAGTTATTAGGGTTCACGGTTTAAATTATTCAGAATAGTAATTTATGAAGATTTCTAAATGTACTATGGAGAATTTGATATCACTGTCATCGACTATCCTAAGTGGATTAAGCCATTTTATATCACTAAACTGAGCATTCTATTACCGTTCAATCACTAAACTTAAGTTTAAAGTACTATAATAATATATATAAATAAAAATTATGATTCATTCTGTCAAAAATGTTACATTGGAATTCTGCATAATCCGTCTAAGTTAACAAAAGAGAAATTAACTAGAATAGGGTTAATCTTTTGAATAATTACTAGTTTGGGATGTCTTTCATAGACTTACTAGAAAGATGTTAATCTTTTGATAAAAGATCATTTACCCATATTAGACAACATAATCACAAGAATACGATTATAATTTGAAAAAAAAAATTAAAAATCTGATTAAACATTAGAGATTATTAATATACATATATATATATATATATATATATATATATATATATCAAACATAAATCATTCAAATTATTCCAAATTATTAATACTAGTTAGTAATGAATCAAAACATCTATATATCAAACATAATTTACTCAAATTATTCTAAATTATTAATACTAGTTAGTAAATGAATCAAAACATCTATATATCAAACATAATAAAAAATTATGGTTATAAAAAAAAAAATAGATTCACTTCATGATCCATTGATTGAAAAACTATTGATAGATAGAAAAAGAAATAAAAACTTTTGAACCAAAGGAGTAATGGCTCATGAGTTTTAGGAGATAAGTTTATGAATTTTTCACCTTACATTTAGGTTAAAATTCAGATAAACTAAAAAAATTAGGTCAAAATTTGTCACCTTTAATGACAGGTATTTGGATGGGTAACAGATTTATTTGAAAGTCTATGAACGTAAATAAATCTGTCACCATTGACCAAAAAATTTGTAATAACGCCGGAGTCAATTTTCCCAGATTTATTAGTCTGCTTCAGTAGTAGACTTGTGTATATATATGTCGTCACTGAACCCGAAAACAACAAGTCTGTGACCATGAGAAGTGTTAAGTATGTCGATAGGTGAAATAAGTCTGTCAACCAAAAAATAACTCTATCAACCTTAAAAAAATATGTTGTGTCATGTCACAGACATATTAAATAAGTTTATCAAGTAAAACAACTCTACCAACTTAAGATATAAATCTGTTGAACCAAATAAATCTGTCATATCATGTCATATACTTACTTAAATATCTGTTAACAAAAATAACTCTATGGTCAGATAAAAATCTGTCATCAAACCACGATAGAGTTGTTTTCGGGAGATTAAATTTCCAAATAAATCTACCAATGTTCAAATAAATCAATCAGAGTTCAAATAAATATGTCGTATCTGGTAACAAATTTGTTTGATGATGTGGCATTTTAAAATAATGGCATTTCTGTAAAAATATTTTCTGCAAAGGGTATTATAGGCATGTGAATCTAAACTAGTAATTAACAAAAGATTTGCACCAAACCAGTTATTTTTCAACAAATTGGTCATATTCTAGTAAATCACCCTTAACAAAATAAGTTAACATATCTTATTCTGTTTCAAATGATACAAAAATTTCAAATGATACAAAATTATTCATAAGTCCCAAAATTCTAAATTATTATTCCTTGTACAAAAAACTTTGGTTTTTAAAAAGGTGGTGGTTGAATGCATTGGTGGAAAAGGAAGCGCCACTTTGGCCTTCAGAGAAAGCGAAGGGTCACATTTACACAAATCCATTTCGGATATTCGAATCCCTAATTATATGGCTCACTATCTTTATTCTTTAAACATAAAACTGCACACAATTCATGAGATTTTCCCTCTAACATCCGAGTTCGTTAATGGGCAGCAAAAAAAAAAAGCAAAGGCCAACAATAAGGGAATAGAAGTTTGTAAACTATAGTCCAACAATGAGGGAGTAGAAGTAATCAAACACAAGAGCGAAAGAGGTTTGACCCCAAAAAGAATAGCGGGAAGAAGTCAACCTAGGAGGTCGAGGACTTTTCTCACAGAGAATATAGTATTGTATTTCGATTTTGTCACTGTATATTTCCAGAAAGCTTGACTGGTTTTAAATTTCTAAACTATCTCCGGTTCGAGGCTATTACCGGTCCATTTCTGAAGGAAAAAAAAGGGTACTGTAATGAGTAAATACAATAATGATAGATTGTCGAAAACAAAAAGAAAACATTGATTGATTGTTGTTACTATTAAAATACAGAAGCGGCAGCGTTAATTTGCTATATTCAATAGTTTTGTAAAATTGCCATGCAAAAGACAGATTTGGAATTTGTTCTGTGAATGGTCAATGGATAAGTGATTCATGGCCTGCCACGTTTTACGTACCTTTGTTTAAACAAACGTTACCATAGATAAATCACATCTAATTGTCACACCAAATACCTACATCATGCACGTGATTTTCTTTCATGTTTATGTGCACCCAATATTAACATTGCATTTAACCGTTTGCATATATAAGACTACAACTGTTTTATGAGCATGCATGACGTGATACATTTGCACAAATTCTCCATATAAAATTGATGCAAAACATAAATGTACTATTGTATTATTTACTTTCTTTAGACGCGTTTGTATTTGTATCATTCTACATTATCTTAATATGGAGGACCATATCAAATACTTAAAAGTATCTTCAATAATGTCTTTATTGATGATCTAAACTCAGTTCTTGAGAAAAGTATTGATCCATATTTGAGCAAATGACGACAAGGTTATACATATTCGGACACAAAATTTGTTAATATATACTCACAGTATAACATATACAAATTATATAACATTATGATGATGTTATCTGCGCTGGCACTTTGTTAGTCCACTTTGCTAATGCATGATGATTAATACCAAATTACAAAACAATTGTATTTGGATAAAAACGTATTTGAGATAGATAAAAACAAAGCTGTCCAAGCAAAACAGAATACACTACAAGAAAACAGGCAAATTGTGACTACAATTTGCGACCAAAAGACTGGTCGCAAAAATGTCCCACTATTATGTAACCGAATTGCGACTGTTTTACTACGAAATATTACTGGTCGNCACTATTATGTAACCGAATTGCGACTGTTTTACTACGAAATATTACTGGTCGCAAAA
>OVAP01007932.1:0-10332 GCA_900406295.1 Aurinia saxatilis
AGACTCCAGAGTCTGCCTCTTGGCCGAGCACAAGCTCAGATCCCCAGTAACTGATCGAAGACAGGTTGCCGAGGTAAAGAAAAGTCGCGCATATCATGACGACGACAAACAACTGTCATTTGCCTAATAGCAATTACAGCTCGCGGAGTCTCCCAAAAGACCGACGAGCGGAGACTCCTTAATACCAGTGCCGATCGACGACGGGCACCCATAACGATATGTGGAGATTGGCAACCAGCTTCAGGGTCTCATACGCGCAGAGATCATCGAATTACTCAAACGCAATGTGAACACATTCGCGTGGACGGCTGAAGATATGCCCGGCATAAGCACACATGTAGCTTGTCACGAACTGAACGTCGACCCTTCTCTCAAACCAGTCAAGCAAAAACGTCGCAAGCTAGGCGACGAACGAGCTGCGGTAGTCAACGCTAAGGTCGATCGTTTGCTAAAAGTTGGATCCATAATAGAGTTCAAATACCCAGGCTGGATCACAAATCCTGTGGTCGTCAAGAAGAAGAATGAAAAGTTGCGAGTATATGTGGACTTTACAGATTTGAACAAAGCATGTCCCAAAGACAGCTTTCCACTCCCACATATCGATCGGCTTGTCGAGGCCACTGCCGGAAATGAACTGCTGAGTTTCATGGACGCATTCTCGGGTTGTAATCAGATCTTTATGCATCCCGACGACCGGGAAAAGACAACATTCATCACAGACCGGGGAACCTACTGTTATAAAGTGATGCCCTTCGGGCTGAAAAACGTTGGAGCTAGCTACCAGCATCTGGTCAACAGAATGTTCGCAGAACAACTTGGCAAAACCATGGAGGTCTACATTGATGACATGCTAGTCAAGTCCCTATTAGCTTCTGAAGACGTACGCCACCTGGATGAATGTTTCGAGAAGCTCAACTCGTACAACATGAAGCTCAATCCGACCAAGTGACGATTTGGAGTAGAGTCAGGAGAGTTCCTCGACTACCTAGTCACCAAGCGTGGTATCAAAGCAAATACTAAGCAGATCGAAGCCATCAAGTCTATGCCGTCTCTTTCAAAGGCAAAGCATGTCCAACGACTCACGGGACTGGTAGCAGCTCTCAATCGTTTCATCTCCCGATCAACAAATAAATGTCTCCCTTTCTATAAAACGTTCCGAGACACAAAGTTAATAGTCTAGACTGATCAATGCGAAGTAGGTTTCGAGCAGTTGAAGCAGTATCTCAAGACTCCACCAATCCTCTCAAAGCATGTGGACGGAGAGTCCTTTTTTCTATACATTGTTGTGTCCTCATCGGCAGTTAGCAGTGCTTTGATCAGAGAGGAGGGGAATAAACAGCGAGCGGTCTTCTACGTCAGTCAATCCTTGACGGGTGCTCAAAGGCTCGAAAGTTGCGTCCTTACTTCCAGTCACCCGCGATCATCATGCTCACAGAATACCCTCTGTGGGCTATTCTACACAATCCCAGTCAATCCGGTCGTCTCGCTAAATGGGCAATTGAGCTCAGCGAGTATGATATCGAATACAGGCCATGCACCATGGCGAAGGCACAAGTCCTCGCCGACTTCGTTTTAGCTGAATTTGCGGAGGAAGTTGACGAAGGTGAAATCTCAGAAATCAGGCAACCAACCTCGGCGATCACGAACGCGACCAATAACGAGCCTGAAGAATTCTGATGGCCTCGACATCTTCAGACCTCACCACCTCGGCCGATGTTAACTCAAAACTAGTCACACGACCATACTGGACCCTTCATTCCGACAGATCATCCTCAAAACTAGGATCAGGCATTGGAATTTATCTAATTGCTCCCAACGGGGAAGTCATCGAACAATCTTTCCGGCTCAACTTCGAAGCGTCCAACAATGAGTCAGAATATGAAGCACTCATCGCAGGTCTCGCTTAGCCTGAGGGATGGATGTCCACCGACTTCATGCTTTCTGTGATTCTCAGCTCGTTGTCAACCAATTCCACGGCGATTACTCAACTCGTGATGAGCGAATGGAGGCTTACTTGAACATTGTCCTCGACCTTACTTCGAACTTCGATGAGTTCACTCTAACTCGGATCCCATAATCCGAGAACTCATCGGCCGACGCGCTAGCAGCACTCGGCTCGGCCTCAGTGTCTGATTTTCGCCGAGTTATCCCATTGGAGCTCCTCGACATCCCGAGCATTCAAGCAACTCACCAGGTCGCATTGATCGACTCACTCCCAGATGAAGTCGACCCTGCTCCAGTAGAAACTGGTCACGCAGAGAACTCTCATACTTACGGGTGTGATCGACCCTGGATTTCCTGATTACAGAACTTCATCGGCGAAGGCATAGTCCAGCAGAAAAGTGGGCCGTATGAAAACTCAAAGCTCAGGCGGCACTGTACTCCGTCGCCAAAGGACAACTTTACAAGTGGTCAGCTTTAGGACCCCTTCTCCGCTGCGTCGAAGGTGATGCAGCTCGGCGTGTCATGCAAGAAGTCCACGACGAATCTTGTGAAAACCATTCGGACGGTCGAAGTCTCACCATTAGAATCAAGACTCATGGTTTCTTTTGACCGACAATGATCCACGATTGTGAACAATATGCGGCTAAGTGCGAACTGTGCCAGCGACATGCTCCAATGATACACCAGCCTGCCGAGCTGCTATCTTCGGTATCATCCCCTTACCCATTCATGAGGAGGTCCATGGACATCGTCGGCCCCATGCTTAATTCAAAGACCAAGAAGCTTCTCCTCGTCCTCACTGATTACTTTTCGAAATGGATTGAGGTCGAGTCCTACGCCAGCATCAAGGATGCTTAGGTGGAACACTTCGTCTGGAAGTTCATCATCTGCAGGCATGGTGTCCCGTACGAGATCGTCACGGACAATGGATCACAATTCATCTTAGCTCGGTTTAAAGGATTCTGCGAAAAATGGAAAATCAGACTCACCAAGTATACTCCTCGCTATCCGCAAGGTAATGGACAAGCAGAGGCTATCAATAAGACAATGATCGATGAACTAAAGAAACAGTTAGACGCTAAGTAAGGAAGATGGGCCAAAGAGTTAGATGGAGTTTTATGGTCACACAAAACGACTCCTCGTCGTCACACCGGCGAGACTCCTTTCTCCCTCGTCTATGGATCCGAGTGAGTGATCCCAGCGGAGATGGAATTTCCCGGACTTCTCTGACAGCTTTCACCCCAAGCCGAGGAGGTCAATAACACCATGTTACTTGACCAGCATGATTTCCTCGATGAAAAACGATATCGCGCACTTGTCCGTCTTCAAACCTACCAGCAAAAGGCTGCCCAATATTACAACTCGCACGTTCGCCCTCGGCGTTTTTGCAAAGGCGACCTCGTCTTACGCGAAGTCTTTCAAAACACGGCAGAACCAAACGCTGGGATGCTCAGCGCGCATTGGGAAGGACCTTACCGCGTTGCTAATATCGTAAAGCCCGGCGTATACGAGCTTATCGCGATGGATGGAAGAGTCATTCCACGTTCATGGAATGCTTGGCACCTTAAGAAATACTACCATTAGTACTTGGTACTCGGCTATACGCAACAAAAAAAACATTTGAACTACGGGCTCGGCTTGATCCCTTCAAAGGGTACGTAGGCAGCTCATCTTCGAATGAGTTCAGCTAGCCCACTCCTCCAAAAAGGGGGGGGGATGAGAGTACATCCATACTCTCCTTTTACAGCATATCTCTTGCTTGGCATCCTATGCCTTAGTTATTTCAAAACACCAAAAACATAAGCAACACGGTACTCGTCATTGTTGGCCACAATGATGAAATCCAACATTACCTAGGTTTCTCACATAGCCTTGTCTATTTCTAAACAATGCACTATCTAAACCCAGCTCATCTTAATCGCTGGTCTACTTACATCCTAAGAGCAATCTTAAACGTTGATTCAAACTAAACAGATAGGATTTAAAATGCTCGGCTCGTGCGCAACAATATTCCACTTAAACATTTAATCCGAATAAACTAAATTTTGGATAAAGCCAAATTTAACCAGTTTCCTGCTCAGCAGCAGGAACTTCTTCTTCGATGACCTTCTCCACCTCAGCAACAAGAGTCTCGTTTTCAGCTTCCGGGGCCTCAGCCTTAGGGTACGCCATCAGAGGAGGCTCAGGGGACAGCACCAACTCGTCCTTAATCGCGGATATAGTCTGGTCAAAGATAGGACCGGCATCTTTATAATCAGGGATCCAACTTTTGATCTCAGCTTCGAAGTCGTCAATCGACTTCTTCTCTTCGGCCTTGCCCTCCTTAGCCTTTATCTCATCGATAAGGGTCAGGTTGACTGCGTTTTGGCGATCATAGATGAGGTTCGTCAGAAGATCGCCATTTAACTCGGCTACACGAGATCTCACCGCCTCTAGTTTGGGGCTAAGGGAATTCTTAACCTCTCTCTTAGCCTGACGCGAGACCTTCTCAAGCTCGGCATTGAGAATCTCGATCTCCTCATCCTTCTCCTGCTCGGCTTTGACCAGACTATCCTTGTCATGTTTGAGCTGGGAGCACTCCTCCTCAAGGCTGACAATTTGCTCGTTAACCAAATTTTTTCAAGCTCGGCCTTGTTCTTAAGCTCTGTCAGCTGCTCCTCCAGAGTTCGCACCTGCGAATCCCGCTGAGCGATCGCACCCTCGTACCAAATCATGGCGCTATTCACCTCGGCATTATACTTTCAAAACAAAAATAAAACGAAGTTAAGATCAAGTCGTCTTGCTTAGAAAAAAGTATCTTTAAGTCGGAAGAATTACCTGGAACCCTTGATAGGCCAGACGGCCGTATCCGGTTCGGTAGGCCATCGAGTCAATTGATGGGACCGAGACTCCTCGGAAGGTGAGCTTAGAGAATAGGGTCGCAAACCCGATCAATTTATCCGAGGGAATCTCCTCGGTGGCTGCCCTCAAGGGAGAGACCTCGGCTGCAGAGGCCTTACCAGATTTCCCCCTCTTCTTCTTATTAGCTCCTTGGGACTGCTCGTCAAGACCCCCTTCGGCCGTGGAAACGTCTCTCGTCCTTTTTTTACGAGTGTTTCAGAAGAATAGCTTCTTCGGGCCTTGGTGCGGCCTCCTCGGTCATCAGGGGGTTTGGATAAATAACTATCCGGTTCACTTGAACCGGATTGGCAGCGAGCTTGGCTGCTTCTTTCGCCTTAGCCTGTTGAAGTTTCAACTCTCGAAGGTTTATCTGGCGGCTCATCTCTCGTATGCTTTCTTCGGTAGGTGCTGTTTTTTCTCGTTTTTCTTCTTCTTCTTCCTCGTCCTTGGTCTCGCTATCCCCCTCCGAAAAGGCAAATTCCGCGACTCTTCGCCTTGCTTCCTAGACTCGCTTGAAACTAAAGGTTTTCTGCCAATTGGTCGGCCTGTTTCTAAGCTTTTCAAGGTCGGCACGACGCTCAGACGACAGGAACGAGCAAGGGAAGTTCTTTGCCAACACAAAACAAGGGTTAAATTAAAGAAAACAACTGAGAGAAGAAACGTCGGCAAAACACAAACATAACCATACCGATCGGGTCCCAATTAGAGAGGATGAGAGGAACATTCAATCGGTTGCTTGGCAAATAGGAGTGTAAAAATAAAAATTGGACCAATGATTATCTTTTGACCGGAAACCGTCGATCACTCGGCGTTGATGCCTGTTGGTCAGGTAGTAAGTGTTCGGAACAGCCGTAGTCGCCTTAATGAATGTAGGAAGCAAAGGTAGTGCTCGGTAGAGAGCTCAACACCGCACTCGTAGCTTCTCACCAAAAGGCGGACTAGCTGTCGGATCGCCCGCGTAGTAAGCTGGGCAAAACTGGCTCTATGGTGGAAGAGGTAGTCCGTCATAACCTCGGGAATCGGGAACCAAAGGAGTCCCCCGAATAAAGAAACTTTCATACAGAGTAAAGTATCCATCCGGGGGAGATTCATGCCTATATTCGGGAGATGGCACAACCAGTTCGACCTCGTCCGATATATTGAATCATTTTCTAAGTTTCCTTAGAGAATACTCGGTCGAAGAGGACCGTCCAGACAAGTAATAGGTCGGAGGTGGACCCCTCGAACTCCCAGCTTCGCCTTTGTCTTTCCTCTTAGATTTTTTCTCCTCGGCTTTCCTCCTCTCCTCCTGTTCAGCATCGAACATTGGACCATATCCCTGATGATACTCCTCGGTTTCCACTTTAACCAACCGTAAGAGGAGATAGGATTCTACAGCAGCCAGATCAACTGATTCCGAGTGCTCGGCTGCGGAGGAGATCTCTGCACCTCCAACAAACTCTATGATCCTGTGCTCTTCAGTTTGTGGGATGCACTCATCCTCGGCTTCTACCATCGCGTGCTCCGTAAAGTTCTCTCTTTCAATCCCCACCTCGTTTACATTTCCTTCAGACAAGGAGTCACTCAACACGACTCGGCGCAAATAAGAAGGTAAAACACAGTCCTTGTCTAACGCGTCTTCGCCTTCGGCTGATATGAAGTCCTCCGAAAAATCGACGCCCTCGGCGTCATTTCGCCCACTTTGCTCGGCCACTTCTTTAGAAGACGTTCGGTCGACGGAAGTCATCGTCGACGGCGACAATTGATGGATAAACCCTACATTCTAAACAATACGCCGGAAAATAAGATATAATGCGGCGGCGCTGAAGAATCTAGCTAAGAACAATCAAGAACTCTAAAGAATAATGAAGAGAGAGAACAGAGGATTTACCTTGAGAAGGATGTTACTTCACTCTTCTGCTAATGCAAAATGAGGAGAAATGAGGGGAGAACAGATCTTAAATAGAGGTAAGAGGGAAACCAAAGTGTTTGCCTCGAAAATAAGCAAAAAAAAACTGAAACATTTTGCCTCGAGAACACGTGAGAACTGTTTATCTTCCGAACATTAAGTCATTTAGACCGTTAGCTGCAAGCTCAGCTTCATCTCGCACGAACTAGGTCATGCGAGCTTCCCGGGGGAGGGGGGGGGCTAACTATGGGGGTCAAATATCCCCCACAACATATCATAGACAAACGGTCATGTCGAAATGATTAAGTACCGAATGGATAAACCGAGGTCAGACTTTATAGAACAACCGTGGCCTTATATCTACTGACAAATGCCGAGGATAGTTTGTCTGAGTCACTTCCTTGGTATAGACGATATCAATCAGCATTCCGAGGGAGTTTATCAAGTCATGAGCTCGGCAATACATCATTATACTCGTAAAGCCGAGGACTTCATCTACATCATGTCTTCGACAATATGTACCATTACATTTTGTCAGCAATGCCGAGCACTTGAACTAAGTCGCAAGCTCGGCATGGCTCATAGCACACGAAAGTCCGAGGTCAGTAGTCAGAACATGTCCTCGGCCATATCTGAAGCTAATTATTCGGGCCGAGGAGTTTATCTAAATCACTTCCTCGACCTATTTTCATTTAGTCCCAAAAGGACGAGCTCGTCATTACATGGTGGGCCAAGCGGTACGCAGATAAGCCCAAATCCTGTCAAATAGCCGAGCAGACCCAGGCCCAGATAAGACGAGCCGACCTGAAGGGAGGAAGGAAAGACGAATCAAGGATATACGAGAAGATCTAGGAGTTTAACTTATCTGGAGGTCGGCATAATTTTGTATATATACTCTCCTAGGTTAAACTGGTATGATCATCTCTTTCTGGCTTAAGAATCCTAAAACTCTTTTTGACAATCAATAAAAGTTATCCTTTGCTAGTTCCTTTGTGTTTGCGTCATGCTTTTTGTATCGAGTTCCTCATATCGAGTTCCTCATCCAGAACTTCGAACAAATATTGATTGTGTGATTCAACCCACACAGTTACGTGTAATAAAAAAATACATAAGCAAATAAAAAGTATGTGGGTTCTTAAGAAAGAAACAGTCAAACAAAATCCACTTGAGATTTTCTGGAGTTGGGTGTTGAAATCGAAACCTTTCTTTTAATTTTCAACACCTTCCTCAGATTTCTTTGTTTCTTGCAAAAGCAAAACAAAAAGAAAGGCATTATATGACTGGAACTGCACTTATATGGAAACTATTATGAAAGGTTCATCAAAGAAACTTTACTTGATTAGTTTGGGAGCCACAATTCCTTCCGCAAAACTCAACAAAGCAAACGATCTTGAAACATCGCCTATAATGTCATTCTTTGTGCACGTTTTGACATGCCATTTTATCAGTACCACTAATTTTTTGCATCAATACAAAAAGCAAAACTTATGTCAAATGTTCCGGCCTCATTATTAAAGACATGAGAAATAAACTATAATCACCCTTGAGAGCATATGTATCTGCACCGTTCTATCTTCACTTTCGTGTATCTCTTGAAATGTTTATCTAGACATTTTCAGCACGAGAAACATCAGAAGATGGCAAAATGCGCCACATCTTTAAAACTTGGATATGTTGGTTCTCTTTCATGGTGATGTCTACATTCAAATGAGGCTCAGAATGGTCTAGATCCATAATCAGAAGGGAGATCCAGTTTCGTTTGAAACCGACTTCTGATCAACTTACTTGATATAGATCCATAATCAGAAGGGAGATTATCTCGTGAGTTGCTGAGATTAAGGGAGGTGTGATCTATATATTTGAGAGTTATTTGTTTTACCTGTTCTTATCTTCGGCAAAGAGTTCTTCCGTTCAAAATCGTCCACTTTGGGAATTCTTTTACCTTCGGATTTCTTCATGGTGGAACCCAAATCAGATGGTGAAGAAGTTGAGACTTCCCCACAAAATCGCCAAAGTTTCATGAACCCTAATTTAAAATTTAAAAGACATGTCACATTTGGTATTTCCTAATTTACATTTAAGCTAATTCCATGTCAGATTAAATTAACACTAACTTTGTCTGAGAAAAAGTTAAATCAGAAAAAATCACTTAAACTACATTAGTATTAATAAGAAGAGAGATTGATTGGCTATTTTGAAATAGATTATAAGTTAATTAATTGATATGAAAGCATAATTAATTGCTGAAATTATTTTAGATAAGTAAAATACCTATCTGCAAAGAAATTTGGTTTACGGATATTGTGAACCAATTGAACTCATGATTATTGCTTGTCTTTATTTATAGAATTCGCAAAGAAATTTGGAATTCTAGGATTTAGTCGTAGATAATCTTCGCAACGACAGTTGGCTGATTTTACATCAGTGATTCTTGTTCAAGAACAGATCTTAATTATCCTCTTAATATTACTTTAGCTTTGAATTTCAGATTACCCAAAAAATTATCCAAAGCCTAGCTTTTGTCTCATTGATTTAAACCCGTTCTATACATCTTTAATTAATAGTTATTCGTTAGTCAATTTTATTTAATCTGCTTAGTGAAGTTTGAATCTTAATTTATAGTCACTACAAGAAAACACAACTTTTGCTAGGGCCATATTCGTAGCAAATTCATACCAAATGGAAACGTGGTACGAATATTCTACGAAACCAAGTTCGTCGCACTTCGTGAGTCGCAAAGGGAAAATCGTCGCATGATTTGTAGGGAAGTTGAACGCGTCGCATGATTTGTAGGGAAGTTGAACGCGTCACAAATATCGTCGCTAACAATTTGCGAGGCGTTTGCGAGTCGACATGTATGTCCTCGCAAGTTCTTAGCAAAGTTTGCGAGGTTCTTGCAAGGAAACATAAAACGGAAGCGAAACTCGTGTGCTAGGAAATTTGCGTGGAGTTTGCGATGAATTTTCCCGCGAGGATGTTGCTACGAAACATTCTGCGAGGAATTACCGGCACATTTGCGAGGAGACGATTTGCGACGTTTTCACGAGGAAATGTGATTGCGAGGAGTTTGCGTTGAATGTGGTTTGCTAGGGATTTGCGTGGAGATGTCTTTGCTAGGAGTTTGCGTTGAACTTGGGAGTTTCTAATATAATAGTGAAAAATATCTTAAGAAATTATATAATAGTAAAATTAATAAAAATAATTTTGATAATTCATAATAAATAATTATATTAATATTAAACATATTTATTTTAAAATAGAAATTGTTTTTAAAATATAAAATACTAATGTTATAATCTAAATGAGATCGGGATGTGGGTTTTCGGCCGATTGTTGCGTAGAAACTCCGGTTCCGGCAGCGCTAGAAGCTCGGACATTTGCGATAATGCGTCAGAAATTTTCATCCGTNAGCGCTAGAAGCTCGGACATTTGCGATAATGCGTCAGAAATTTTCATCCGTGTTAGACACGTAATCGAATAACATGTTGTAACACCTGTTCCCATTCTCGAGCTGAGCGATCCTCTCGTTTTGGCGAATTATCTCCGCATTTGCATGGTCGAGCTGAGCTAGTACAACCGGATCAAGCTGGGAGGGTGATATGCTCAAATTTACCCTAAGA